>JAUMHP010000082.1:6528724-6544953 GCA_032361065.1 Enteromius trimaculatus | reverse complement strand
AAACTGACGGCGAGTGTTCCGAAAGCGAAAAGCTGCATGTGCAATCCAGCCGTGCCCTCTTATGCTCGCGCTGTGATGGGGTGCACCTGGCTGTGATTATTGCCCGCCAATATTCATTGGCCTTTTCCAGAAGACTCGAAGGCGAGATCCCATATGTAACGTCGAAGTGAACTCGACTGAAGGGGAACTACATGTACAGTATGTATATTTATATTAATATAATTTAGATATATATATATAAATATGTTTAATATATAAACATAAATATTATATACACTAATAATAATACTATAAAATCTTTTTGAACAACAATTCAGCATATTATATATATAGCAATGAATATTAGTAATATATGTGTATTTATCTGAAATATATATTTTTATAATATTTTAAAGGACTGAGCTGAGAATACTACATTTAATGCATTCGTCAATCTAGCCAAAATATTTAACAAACGAACACACAAGGTGCGGGGGATGTGTTAGTTTATTCCAATTCGGCAGAAATCTGCAAAGCATTCTGCAGACTTCTGTGAGCAAAAACTCTGTGTGGGCCTGTGAATGGCTAAAAATGACACATTAGCTCTCCTAATTGAGATCAATATTCATTTAAGTGTCTATCCATCAGTATCTATCAATCTCACCACCAAGATGAAACTGATCTTGCTGTTCCATGAGCATGTCGATCTCCTGAGCCGTGACTTCAGGTAACTCTGCACCACCAAACTGGAAAAGAATCAGGAATACGACATTGGGAAACAGCATATAAATTGTGTGGTACAATAAACACAGATTAAAAGGAATTAATAGCATCATCTGGTGTTATCTGTGACTAAGCTTCTTGTGGGTGGATGCTCTGTTTTCACCTAAAACTTCACAAAGAGCTGTATGAATTTTGTGGAGGCAAATGGTACAGAAGTAGTGTCATGTGTTTGGTGTTAGCAAAGGCTGCAAACGCAGACTCAAATATAGATCTCAGTGCATTTTCTAATGCCAGTATGGAGGAGTGAGAGGCATGTACAGTGAAAATCACCTCCGCCGCTAGCACAGGCACCAGGTCTGCGTCTTTGATAGTGATTGATTCAGAAGAAGCAACGAGGCCTTGAAAGGGAAAGACAGGGAAAGATTGGGTGAAAACCATAAAGAGCAGCTCTTTGACCCACAACAGCTGCAATATTTCAAAACCTCACCTTTAGGGGATGCAATTTCCTTTCTTGCCACCAGAGGAGATGAGCCCTCTATGCACTGCTTTGATGATAAACAATAACGTCATGGCTTAATGGCTTAAAAAAGGGTCAGGACGCGATTCACGTGATGTGTTAGTTAAATTCACTATTATGAACTCAGTTGCTACGCAGATGCTCAGTGGATCCGAGATATTCTGGTCTCTAGATATGATTCTATTGAATAATTCATGCAAACTGTATGTATACGCTGCAGTTCATCACCTGAGATGGCAAGTAAGGACTAGGTGGCTCACAGTCAACCCCCATCACTCCAAAAAACGGCTCCAGTGCCCATTCTGCCTCCTCCAGCTGGAACAGAGAGTCCGGGACATTCAGCACCAACCTAGAAGGAAACACAATCCCAGAACAGCTTCTCAGAGGGAATCACAGCAACAGCAGTCACGGGTGTATAGGAACAATATGAACGTCTGTGTCAGAATGAATTACATTAGAGACACAACATGACAGTGACGACCTTAAATCTGACCTATCAGTGTCTGGCATGTCAATGTTCAAGTGTCTCTTTGAGCGAAGCAAACGCTCGATAGTCTGCTGGACCTCCTCTGTGGGGAAATGAAACAGAACATTTTATTCATTTGTTAGAAGAGGAAAAATCATTCACAATTTTCTCCATTTTGTAAATTATTTATTTTTTAAAAATAAAATTCTTTTGAGTTCATAACGTAAGACTCTTGCGCCGAATTTTCATTATTGGGTGAAGAATTCCTTTAAGCCTTTCACAACCTCTGTAGTGATTAGGTAACTTTTGTATACTGGGATATTTAACACTGTCATTTATTAATGTCACAGCATGAGACATTTTATGAATATTAAACAAGCATTGGTATGTAAATCATATGTTAATGTTCTCATTTTGATATCATAACCCCAATGACTTGCATTTGATAAATGATTTGGGTGGACTGGGTTTTGAATTGGTCTACACAGTAATAAATATTGTAGTCCAAACATCATTTTAAGGTCATTTGATATTCAAATGATTTCTGGTTCATTTTGTCCTGCTCATATATTAAACACCTCTATAGTTGTTCAGCTTGTCTGTCTTGAGATGCTGTCCTATGAAAGCAAATGCATCTCTTTGCTCATCTTCACATGCGTCTTCATTTCTGCCTGTTGTTTTCTAAAATCACGTCATTTTGATGAATGCTTTCAGTCTTAGCCTACATGATTGTCGTCTGATTAACGGTGGCTTATCGGTTCCATGCTAATCTTCAAACACACTTGATACATGCCCATGCGTTTTATAGTTAGACTACAGAGTGAAGATTTCACAACAGCATTCATTTGTTCCCCAGTGCAAACATTGTTGGCAGCTATCTTAAATTTTAATAACCAAAGCAATTTAATAACTGTTTATTCTGCTGGGAAGCAAAGAGTTTCTCAGATATAGCCAGCTGATCAACACAGGATAATAGAGTGTGCCACAGACCGTATGTGCTTTCCTCATATGGTCACGTAAAGGTAGATATACTCATTAGGACCAGCTGAGAACATTGACCAGAACAAGTGTTACATCAAACACTCTTAGAGCATGTTTTATTAGTGCATTTTTTACATTGTTTTGTCGGCCTCGTATTGCACATCCCCAGGGAAAAAGAAGTGTGCTTAATCATATTTAATGTGCACTTGCAGTGTACTTCAGATCTTAAAAATTCTGCTTTCTTCCATACAATGTTTTAAAAATAAAAGCCCACTTAAATTTACTTACACTTCCAGAACTTTCTTAATATGCTTAAATACACTTTAAAACAAGCAGTTTGTAATTTTACAGTAAAATACCTTCTTAATCACTATATTTTAATATTTGTTCATACTTTAAAGAAGCTTTATAGTAACCAAACAGCTCTGTTTCCAATTGACTTCCCGTGCATATTCAAAAAATAGAACATATAGGATAGGAAAAATATTTTTTGGTTGCCAAACATTCTTTAAAATATCTACAGATTTGGAACAATGCAAAATTTGGGCTAGTATTTTTTGTATATGTTGCTTTGGTCAGTTTTGGTTGAACTGAAATAAGTATTTAATTGGTGTGTTGTAGACACAAAATAGACTTAAATGTTAAAAGCAACACTATTTACACTAGCCAATGCTTCTATCTCACCCAGCAGAAAAGCACACTGGCGATGGTAGACGATAACTACACCATACTGAAGCTGAGAGGACAGGTAAAGAGAGAAACGGGGCCGGGGAAGACTGGGATGGACTGGAGGAACCTGGACCATCACGTAATCCACAATGTCCTCACTAAATATACACAAACACACCGATTAATATTTTACAATCATGACAAAAAGAACAAAAGACACCTGAAAGAAGGAACGCCACTCATCATCATATACTTTAAAATGGCAATGTTTTAAATGAGAAACAAAGATTTCTCTGACCATGTTCGTCTGACATTGACCTTGAGATACTCTCTTCTGGAAATCCTGATGCCTTTAGTTGCTGCCAACCTGAAAACAAAACAAACAAACAACTAAAGTTCAACAAACAAAACATGATTCAATGTTTTGACATAAACATCTGTTCTTAAATGTGCTGTTGACTCAGAAAATACAAATAATAGTAATAGTAGATTCAGTAATAATTTTCTAAATATTTTTAAAATAGAGTTACTGTTTCACTGTTTAACTTATGAAGTTAGCCAGTTGTCTAAAAGCTTGGTTAATAGCAAAGAAAAAACGGTCCCGTTATTTATTTATTTAACAAACGGCCATTATTTAGTTAAATTCATTAACATTTTACGCTACAATACATACCAGATAGTAGAGAAGCATCCAGTGTGACGCTGAAGCACGTTTGGATAATAAAACATTTTACCTCAGAGTTCGGTTTTACACAAATCTCAACCCAATCGATATCTAATTTAAAATCTTATCTGATAGCCTTTGGTCACACTTTACTTCTGGCAAAACCAAGAGGAGATAATGTGAATTTCCTCAGATACGCGCTAAATCAATAAGGTGATGCTTTTTTTTCAGTCCGTTATTTCTGTGAGGATTGATTGACAGATGAGATGACACGAGGGCTGCGTCTCAAAGCCTACTGAGCTGCCTACATAGACAGCATTTTGGCGCGTTTTGAGGCTTTACAAAGTGGTACGTTAGGTAGGCAGCTTAGTATGTTTTGACACATCTGAGGGACAATTTTAACATTTCTAAATAATTACATAATAATAATACCAATAAATAATAATAATAATAACGCTCAGATCAAAAACTCATTTTAGATTTTACAAACGTATGTTTTATGGTCTGAAGTGACAAATTATTTATGACAGTCAGAATGTCTAATAAATTATGCTTCCCTACAAACGCCATACCATTTATCACATTGGCCTTGAATACCCTTGGTATTTGAGGACAAAATACATTTATCCTGTCGAAATCTGTCAAATACAATGAAATATTTCATTTAAGAACAGTTCACATTTTCCATTAGTCAGACTGTTGGCCCCGCCCATTTAGCGCAAACAGTCCGCGCTGGCACGAGACGAGCCAATCAAAACAGCAGAGCTCACAGGGGGCGGTCCCGCGTGACGTCCGCTAATTTTTAATGGGAAGTGGGGAGTTTCATGCCACGCCTCTGCGTGAAGAATTTGTTACTCAGATTTAAGCAAGTTGAATTTCGCTGCTCATAGAGCGCATTTTATCGTTAGCGGGGCAAGCAGAGGACATGGCCTACCAGAGTCAGTATAGACCAGCACATTATAACAGCGCGCCGCCGGATCAGGGCTTTTTATGGAATATATTTCAGAGGTGAGTGAAACACGACCACCGATTCCGCATTTGAACGCCTGTCGATTTGACAAGCGCAGCAGGAAAGAGCTTGCTCTTGCAAGTCACGTACAAGAAGATACGAAACGCACAAGGAAACTTTAGTACGGGGCTGTGTACGTTAGCTCGCAAAAGCAAATGTATATAGTATTTCGTAGTTACTTCCGCCGTTTTTCCATTGCTTCTCGTCTGACTTTCATTATTACGCCATTCAACACAGTTATTCAGTTATTGCAACTGAGCATTTAAGATGAACTCGAATAATGTTACGCATTTGCGTAGTTTTCAGCAGTTTTGAATGCCACACGATCTTATTATTACGCATGTAGTTGAGCAGAGAGTGAGTTGGTTTGGTTTAACTAAGTTGCTCGTCTCTATAGTAATGAATTATGTAATACTGCAGAGGATTGAATCTTAAGGGCCGTTCACACGGGACGCGTTCTTGTGTTTTTTAATTGTTGCTGTACACCTACTGACGTATCGTTCCGTCGCTATGTTGTCAATGTCTACAAGCGTTGCGTTTTTAAGATGCCTTGTCAAGTTAAAAGTAGTTTAACTTTCTATTTGAACTCAAGAACTCGTTCAAACGCGCCTTATAGCTTTACACTTCCGTCAAAACGCAGAAATAGACGCAACTCAAACAATTTATTCCAGCAACATTCCTGTTATAATCTAATATTCTCAGTATCAAATGATTGTCCCTTGGTCATATGACTCGGGAATGTCTAAAGGTGTTAGTGAGTCACCAGTGTTGATCTGTACATTACATATGAGTCATCTGTGAGTATGTTTATTACTTAAGAGTTTCCATGACAATATTGAAGTGCAAACTTACATGAAACTTTGTCGTATTATGGATGGATTATGATTACTTTTACTGTATATGACCTGTAACATTAAGTGGTTGCTTACTATTACAACGATTTGTTTTTCAATGTGTTCGAAAACAAAGACCCCCAAATATGATAATCCTTCTGCGAGGTACCCCCCATCCTATATGTAAAAGACACCCATCTATATCTATCTATTAAATGTATAAAGACACAGTTTATGCTTAAAAATATTACAAATATATGTGTAAGGTATTATTTGGAAAATATTTTGTTTCTATTTTGATACATTTCTATTCACTATAGTACTGTTGCATTATGTGTATTATTTATTAAATGTTTTATTTATTTATTTTTAATTTTGTCCATTTACTAGTATTCTCTTGCGGGTCCCTGGATCCCAGATTAAAACCTCATAAACTTACAGTGGTATGATTGTTATTCTGCCTGATCGCTGTGATATAATAGAGAACTGAGTGGAAAACAAATCTGAGGCGCTACATAGTTACTGGAACTTTGGGAAAACCAAAGGCATTTGCTCTAAACTCAAAGAAGTTGGGATAAATCTAGAAGTAATTTGTGTTTTTTTCCCCACTTTCCTTTTAGAAAAAAGCGACCCAGATGTTTCTGATCATACATTCCTTGAATGGAAGTTCTGGTTTAGTCAGTCAAGCTACATAGTATATCAGTTCAAATGATTCTTAAACCATGTCTTATCAGAATTCACTACAAATAGCCTGATTAAAGTTGATGGTTGTTTCAAAATTCCTTGTGTGAATAAGAGTCACGAGTTCAAATATCGCCTGGTTGGGCAGGGTCTCGTTAGATAAACAAGCCAACAAGAAATTCCTTTCACAGTTTACTGTGGTTATGGCCCAGACTAGACTCTCTTTCAAGGTTTTAGGCGTGCAAATTATTGAGGAGGCCTCTCTCTACCCCTTCACTTTTTTTTTTTTTCTGTTTCCAGCAGCGTTCTAGAAATACAGGGGTTTTGTTGATGAGCTCAGGCATATTGCTTCATGCTTGTTTCATAATAATGTATAACAGGATTTTGTAAAACTCAACCCCTTTCTACCATAATCTCTTCATTACAAAACAGACAAAATAACACATGTCATTTCCACACGGAACAACATTCCCTTAAAATCAGCTCAGATGGCCTGTAATGGAAACGTGTCCTTTTTACGATTTATGGCGTATGTGTAATGGAAAAGACACTCCCAACAGCAGAAATAGCCAACCCGCTCTGCGTGAGACAAACTTTCCCTCTTTTAAAGTCGTTGATGACATGTCTTGCCTGAAATGAATCATAAAAATATCAGCATGGGGCTGCGCCTTCACAACATCAATGAACCAATGAATGAAAATGTGAGGATATAAAAGAACAAATCAAATGGCTTCCTAAGACACTTTTCTAAAATGCGCCATACTGTATGTGAACTCAAAGGAAAAGAAAACTTTAGATGTAAATAAATGGACCTCTTTCGGTGTTACATTAGAAACACGAGGTCTCACACATTCTCTATATAACTTTTACTTTCAGTTTCATTTGATCAAGCCCACATCCTGAAATTGTTTCGTAGAATTATAAACACTGTTATGGTGTTTAAGTCATTCACTTTAAAAAGAAGTTTTTTTCTTACATGAATTACATTATTTTGGCTAGCAAATAATTCATAATTTTTCTGTTTCCTCCAGGGTAGATAAAGACAGGAGCGGGGCAATATCAGACACAGAGCTTCAGCAGGCATTATCAAATGGTATGTTTTTTTTGTTTGTTTGTTTTTTCATTCATTTTAGTTTCTTTTTTTACCACATATAAACATATTCAGAACATATTCCGACTGGAGTTGGAGATAAATGTTCAGCAATGTACAATTATTGTGTTTGGCTCCCACTGAACAACTTTCATTTTGGAATATCAGACTATTAATAAAAGGACCAGGTTCCTTTACAGCAGAAAAACATGTTTCTTGTACAAACAGTAAGTGCTTTCCTGTGACAGTCATCTGATGGCTTTGTCAACACTATTGTTTTTGGCAATATGATTTAGCACCACACTGATATTTTCCATATGAAAATATACTTTGAATTATATTGCACTAAGAAAGATCATTCCTTTTTTATGATGATAATCTTTAAATATTGTTCCCCATGTGTATAAAGATGTCCACAGTATTGTTGCTATAAATGTAACATGCAATAACCAGCATTAATACTATTTTATAGATGACTATTACTAAACATTAAACATTACTTTTATTTGTAAATGTTTTCAACAAATGACCAGTGAGAGGAAGTGCTTGATAATGTAAAACAAAATATTATTTCATACTCATTTTCTAAAGATTTGTTTGCCTTTCATGCAACCCTGTTATTATAATATTTGATGATACATGAGAGTGATTGCTATTTTTTTGAATCATTCATCAAATAAACAAACAAACTATGCAAGAATGGGCAATATATATCCTAAATAAAGCAAAAGGGACTGACTTTGGGAGCAAATGTTTGCATGTTGCTATTGATAATCACAAATCAAAGAATAGTGTTTAACTTTAACTTAAGGACTTATGTTCATGCGTGCAGTCAACAATCAATTTGTGTAAAAACTGAGAAATTAGAATGAGGTGGATAAGATTTTTACATTTTCACCAAGGCTGCATTTATTTGAGCAGTTACTCCAGTCTTTGTACTTTATGTACTTTAGTGTCACATGATCCTTCAGAAATCATTATCTAATTTAGTGCTCAGGAAGAATCAAAATGTTAAAGTGAGCAAAAATATATAAGCAACGGAGGCTGACAGGGTAACACACTTATATGACAACACCCGACAAACGTGTTTGTTGATATTTGTCTGAATTGGCCTTAATATTATAAAAAATTGTAAAAATTAAAAAAAAAAAATTATTTATTTGATGTATTCATTTAAAGCTTACTAAATTAAAATCATATTTACGTTAAATAAAAATACTTCGTCATCTTAACCTTTAGAACAATAGTACGTCTCCTCGATGGTGGCTAAACTAACTCAGAGTTACAGGATTAGTTTTGAGTTGACAAAACCAATCCGCTCCACTCTGGGTTTGTTGGTACCATGAAGCTAGTCATCAACTTTCTCTGTCAACTCAGACTTGATTCTTCATGTAGCATGTGCACATGAAAGTGTGACATCAGCAATGAGCAGCCAATCACATGCTTTTAAACTTTAATTCTTTTTTCTTGAGCAATATGAGGAATTTAAACACATTTATACAGCAAACAATCTTTTAATGAAAGACACTAAAGTATAACACTAAAATAACAAACACTATAGGTAAAACACTTAAAAATATAAACTCATATGTAGTCATGTTTACTCATTTATACTGCATATTGTCTATATTTATATCGATTTAAAAGCCTAATTACTATTAAACTGAACTGGCTTGTGTAATAGATTGAGGAGATAATAATTATATAAATAATAACGTAATTCTAAAAATAAGAATGTAAAAAAATCGGATGATGTGTCACCTTGCTGGAAGCTGATTGGTCAAATTCCATTTTGAGCTCTCTAACCCAGAACATAACCTGCCCCGGAGCAGGTTAGCAGTGTGGCGTAAGATACTATGGCGTTGAACACTGCTAAAAGCCAAACCAATTTCATGGTACCTAAAACCCAGGATTGGTGCTAATTAAACTTAAACTTACCTGGCTAGCCAGCTAATCCAGCTTCATGGTACAGGCCCCTGATGTTATTTCTTTAGTCATGATTTTGAAGAATGTAAATTTGTTTATAAAGTGAAAAAATGTCAAATGCAGTTGCCTCTGTGGTAAAACAGACTACAATCTCTGGTTTAATGGACAGTACAGACATAAGCGTTTTAAACTAGCTTGCTAAGCTAACTTTTTGTTAGATAACAGTTAATCAAACATGTCCGGTAGTTCTTTAAAAATAAAAAAGAATGGGACATCACAGTGTACCTTATACTTATGGAATGTGCCTTATTCAAATACCTCCTCAGCTGCTTCATGAGCATATGGCCATGCTGCCAAAGTGGGTCGAAGTTCTTTCACTCCTGTTATCTGCTCTGAGCAGTAAGGTTGATGTAGTGCTCATCTCAATGAGGTGCAGAATTAGCAGGAAACTCTGTTATCATTCTTGAAGAGCGGGCTGTGTGAGCTTAAGCTGAACGGTTCAATGACCCCGATGCACGTTCCTGTCAGCACTGCTGCGGTGCAATGCTGTGTTATAGCACATAGACCCCTTTCACTCTCAGCAGCACTGCATTGTGATGTATAGAACTGTGTAACGTTGTATGCCTGCGATATTCTGAAGATGTTAGTATTGTAGAGGCTTGAAAATAGATATGTTTTGTAGTGTATGGCTGGTGCCATTCTGTTCTTGGATTAGTGGCTCAGCGGTCAGGTCAAGCTCTGCTCTCAGCACTTCTAAAGTCCATTACTCTGTTCAGAGTCTCTGAATGTACCTCGGAGACACTGCAGTTGCCCCAGGCATCTGATCTCGGCACTAATGTACTGAATATGTCTCTATATATCTGCAGTATGTGTATTGTTCAATAATATTCAACCTTATATTTCCATATTAATTCTGAAATAAATATATATCTTATATATACTGATATGTGCTTATATACACACACACCAATGAAGTAAATTCATTAGTGAATAAATATTGCTGTTTTTATCTAATATTTTTTAATGCATGAAAAACCATTTGACATGTGACTTAAACAAGCTGTATCAAAGATGCTTTGAAAATATTTTTAAGCTCTTATATTTGAAAAAGCATTCAAATAATTTTCCTGAAAACTATATCTACACAGCCAGATGCTGATATGCATAACTACGTGATGACAAATGAAACATTAATTTATACACAATTATTTGCTCAAAGTCTTAAGTATTACAACATGGCAGTTTTATTATCCTGCTTAATTTTGTATTGTTATTTTATATGGGTTAGATATTAAAAACAGTGACCATAGATTATGGAAATTACATAATCACTATCATTATGTTGAACTAAGACTTCCTAGTTGGCACTGTTCTGGAAAGCTCCCCCCACCCCCCCCCCCCCCTTTGTTCTCTCTCTTTCTCTAGTTATTGCTGTTCAGGGTGTCTGATTTTATTTGATTGTCTTACAGTAGAAGCGCTCTCCTCTCAGCTCTGTTGTTTAGCTGGCTCAACATATTTATGCACTCTTGATTTTCTCCGATGCTGCTTTAGGCGTTTGCTGGGGTAATGCTGTTCACATAGATTTATATCAGAGGTCATTGCTGTAAGTGAAGTAGTGGCAGTGGGCAGCTTTGATTTATTATGTCACAACCGTTCAATTCACTTACTCCAGCCATGTTGCATTACAATTTCACTCCTGTGACCAGGGCATAATGGATTTTACTCAAAAAGCATAAATGGAAATGAAAGCATTCAAACTGGTTGTCAGGGCCGGGAAAGGTTATGCACGTTTAGCCTTGGTTGAGTCTGTTTCATAGCACTAAAGGTCCTGGTTCACTTATTTGTCTCAGATGTGGACTGCTGTCTGTTTTAGAGAAGCTTACAGGGTTGCTTGTGGTGTTAATGGCATTAGAGTTCAGATTGTTAGATGTTAAAGTTTTACATAATCAGGCTTGCATAGGGTGTTTTGAGTGTACTAGTCCTAAATTAAGACTTATCAGTCACCTAAAAAGACAGTTGGCTGTTACTTTAATGCAGCTTAGCTTTTTATGTTTACATTTTTTGAGTTTGACTAAATTGTAGAAATTATAGTCTGGCTTCCACTAATAGCAACATTAATGATTCAGATCCAACTGAAAATTTATCATCAGAAGGTTATTAAATTTATCAGAAGGTGCTTAAAGGGTTCTTCCCCGTGATGCCATAGAAGAACTATTTTTGTTCCACAAAGAACCGTTCAGTTTTTCTTACATTTTTATAGTTTGAAGAACCTTTTTTTCACCACACAGAACATTTTGTGAAACAGAAAGGTTCGTTATGAAATCATTTATACAAAGTTTCTTATTTTTCAGATCTCCGTCTGCTGACACGGTGACATTTAGGACTAATTCCCCACATTCGGCCACCAAAATGAAAATATAAAAACAACAGGCCTATGTCTTGCCCTTTTAGTTTCATGAATTGGATATTGTTATGAAAGAAATGAATCTCCCAAGTTCAGCCAGACGTCATTTATTTAATTTAAAATAAAAATTACAGCAAAAACTGTAATATTATGAAATATTACTAGAATTTAAAATAACTTTCTGTTGGAATATATTTTAAAATGTAATTGAATTATTTCAGAGATGGAAAAGCTGGTCTGCATCATTACGCTAGTCTTCAGTTTATTCATCATTTAAATCATTCTAATATACTTATTTGCTGTTCAGGAAACATTTCTTGTTATTATGTTGAAAGCAATCCTGATTAAAACCGGAAATTTTAAAGAAGTCTTTGATTAATCGAAAGTTCAAAAGGACGTGATATAAATGTCACAAATTTCACAGAAATGTCATTTTTGACAAATCTAATGTGCCCTTGCTGAATGAAAGTATTACAAATGTCTTTTAAAAAGTGAACTTATTATAATTTACTCACTGCTGGCAAAAATTGAGATTTGGTTTAAAACAGAAACTTTTTCAGGCTTAGTCTCATAACATAAAACATAAGCAGTTTTATCAGCTGTGTTTGACCCTGGAATATGATATAAAAAGAAGTCCTTGTGTTAACATATGCAGTGTTGTTGTATGCGGCAGACTGCTGTATAGTGATGTGAATGTTGCCGTTTTTCCATGATTCCTCCCGGAGTAGGCAGTGCTGTGACTGGAGCCAGTGTGCAGCACATAGGGGCGTCTTTGTGCCTGAATTCAGACCCGCCTCCTCTCCAGTTCTTGCCACTAGCAGCCATTCTCTCTCTTAGATGGTACCACGTTATTCACACTATTTCCAAAAGCCTACCTAATACGGTCAGGGTGACCTTGGTGGTCTTGTTTGGCAGGAACACACTCCTTTTTATTAAAAAAAAAAAACCCATTACAAACGTTATTTTTTCCATTCTGCTCTTCCTGTTTCCCTGGGCTATTTACAACTATCCCTGTCCCACCAACTAGAGGAGCATCGTGATTAGTCCCTGATTGCCTGATTGTTCATCACCAGTGCAAGTCCTTCCTCTCTCACTGTGAGTGTGTGTCAGACCGTGACTCAGCATTGCCAAGAAGAATGGCTTTATTTCACAGCTGTACATTTCAGTCCTGTGTCTTCTGGTGTTGTTTCCCTCAGAGCGCCCACTGTGTGTTGTAGGTGTACTAAGATAAGCACGCTCAAACAAATGATAGTGTTATTTCAACCAGAGCAGAAAGGGAGGGTTCACTGAGCTGGAATAAGAGAATGACCTATATAGACTATAAAGTGTGTTCCTCAAGGTCAGTGAAGGGTGTCTGTTGAAACGTACCTGAAATGTCTTTCTTACTACCTCATGTTATGACCATAATGCCTTAAAAACCGACTCTATTGAATGAGTTTTCCTGGTTTCACTGTGTATGATTACCCGGTGTGTGTGATATTCCTTAAGAGCTTGTTCATTATTTTTCATTAAAATATCATGTGCTTTTAAAAGGTGCAGAACCGTTTGGTAACTCTTGTTCTTTGTTATACTTGTTACATGTATCTACAATAGTAATAACAATAATTGTGCATAATTACAAGTAACTAATACCAAATTAAACCACAGTAATTTACATTTTGTTAATACATTTGTTAATCTCTGTAACACTTTTTACATTGTGTATGTATACACTTTACATATACTTAATATAGTAATAAATGTAACCCTAATCTACAGTACCTAACTGTAATTCTAACACGACCCTAGTAATTGCATATTTATAAATTGCATATATAAAGTGTAAAGCCACATTCACATTAAGAACAATAACTATAAAGATAATGATAATAGCGTCCACACCAGCAACTGATATTGTCTTTTTATTCTAAGCGCAGTCACGTCTGCCGCCTAAAGTTTTTGCGGTCATTACAGCAGGATGGATTCTGATTGGCTCTCTTTCATCGTTCCTCGGCTGAAAGCAAATCCAAGGATATTGTTTCGCTGTGCTTTTATTGTTATAGCTGTGGTGTGAACTCTGCTATTCTTTAATATTGAGGAAGATTTTTTTAGTTCTCATGCTTGGTGTGAAAGGGCCTTTACTTTTAATTCTTATTTATGCTAGCTGCAACAAAGGCATTGCTTTTTTGTCTGTTGACAGAACCTCTATTATATAGAAACATTCATTCATTCATGTAGAATATATTCTAGAATGTATATAAATTATATGAAACATTCTGTAAATTAATGAAACGGTTTGTTATACCGAAAAATAAATAAGCAGTCCAAAGTTCCATTAGCAGCTGACGTCAAAGACAGCACGCAGCGGAAAAAGTCTGTTTTAACAGCCTTCCAAAACATAACCAAGCACTGGCAAACATCTACCTTATAAATTAAATATTAACAAAATATTTACTTTTAATGACACAAACATGAAAATCAATATTTTGCATACATTTAAAAAGAAAAAAAAATTCCTGGTCTGTATTATTTCATTGAAAATTCTATTTTGCTATGTCACATTGTAGAACTTAAATGCTTTAATATATATATATATATTTTTTTTTTTATTTTTTATTTTTTTTTTTACCTGGAACACAATATAAATGTATCAACAATTTACTTGCAGGAGTGATGGCATATGGAGTCAAGCTTCTGCTTGTTGTTTAAATAATTTAGTTTTATATGGAAACTGATTGTTACTGTTTTTGTTTCATCCTCAGGTACATGGACACCGTTCAACCCTGTGACTGTCAGATCAATTATATGTGAGTATTGTTATTTTCTTGCACTGACAAAAATATAGACATGCTGTGTCTTTTTCTCTTTTGTCCCATAGTCCTCTGTTTGTTCATGAGCTCCATGACAACCTGCAATGTTTCCTATTAGCACACTTAGCTAAGAAAGGTTCAGTTGTTTCAGCTCAAACTGGAAAAATGCAGCTGTCATCTGCCTTGAACGTAGCTTGGAAAGTTTTTGGAGGTTTTTGTCTTAAGCACCAGAAGTCACCAGAGCTTTTCTTGAGAAAGTTGGTCAATAATAATTGACTGTGTGTAATGAATAAGGTGATCGCTTGCGGCTCATTTCAAGTGGATACATACATACTGTATAACCACAATAACAGTTCAATTGTTATCTTTCTTGAATAAAGTTTTCTCAATTTTTTGACCATCTCAAACTGTTTTGGGGATTCTGCCTTGTACTCAATCTTTTCAAATTAAGGGCAAATGTTATGACTGCATGGTGCTTTGAAGACGTAATTCAGCCAAGTCACTAAGTAATACATTAAATCCGAGCATCAATAAAATCTGTGAATTTGAGAATTAAACGTGACCAAACCTTCCCACAATTCTTTCTTTTCAGCTATGTTTGATCGGGAGAACAAAGGCGGGGTTAACTTCAATGAATTTGCTGGCGTTTGGAAGTACATCACAGACTGGCAGAACATCTTCCGCACCTACGACAGGGACAACTCAGGGTTTATCGACAAAAACGAGCTCAAACAGGCTCTCACTGGCTTTGGTGAGTTTGTAATGCTTGCTTATTGACTGCTATAAATGGAAAGCCGGAGGTGATAGATGCATTTGGTGAGGTGTTTAAAGAAAATCCTGAAGGACTGCGAGGCAGAGGCACTGATGCACAAAACCAATAAGAGGAAGGACAAATAACCTGATGGAACCACTGATGGAAAATTATTAATGTCACCCTTGAGGAAAACACTGAACTTCAAATGCTTCTCTCTTCACACAGGTTATCGTCTTTCAGATCAGTTCTACAACACACTGATAGAGAAATTTGACCGTCAGAAGAGGGGCCAAGTGGCTTTTGATGACTTCATTCAGTGCTGTATTGTACTACAGGTAATGATCTGTGTTATATGCAACATTGGCAATTTCTTTAAAGGGTCAGAAATCAGTCTGTATTTATGGGGTTGTTCCAATCCCACGATTTGGCACAAAAGGAGGATTTTTGATAGGGAAGTTCATGCATTTTTAAAATGAAATAAAAAAAAAAGACTCAATTCAAATTTATTTGTTACACATATCATTGCAAAGCAGCTTTACACCAAAGTAATGTTTTACAGTATATGTCGTAGTAGCTTGTACATCTACATATGGCATAGATGTGAGGTAAAGATCAATTAATAACATAATCGAACAGACAAGGAACATTATAAATTAGTAGCAGAGTACGGTAGTGCTGTGTGTTGTTTCAGGGTTGGCATCATCTGAAGTCCTCTGTGGGGTTGGCATCATCTCTTCTTAAGTG
>JAUMHP010000082.1:6498976-6520743 GCA_032361065.1 Enteromius trimaculatus | reverse complement strand
ATACGTGCACACCAGTCGGACCTCGTACAACATGCTAAATAAAGAATTTGTGAATTCAGTATGATATTTGTGTGTGCACATTTTTCTAATGTTTTTCAAATGTTTTCTAATGTTAAATAATGTTAAAATGTGGTTTAACTCCATCTCGTGGTCATTGTCCTGAAGGTCAGGGGGGAGAAAAATAAATAAACTACTGTATTGACAAAAAAAAAAAAAAAAAAGTCGCTTGTTTTCACAGGCCTGGTTGCTTATTTATCTCGCGAGATCTGGCAACACTGGTTGAGTATCAAACATGACATATCTAATACGATATTCAACAAAATACAATCTTTAGCATCTCCCATAAAAAAGTTACTGACTGACAAGTGGCAGAATATCAGATTCAAATGACCTCAAGTGGACAGGCAGATGAATGGATTCATCATCTGTTGGTCACACAGTTAAAGCAATTACAGACATAATGAGGAGGATATATTGCACACTGCACACACACATTCAACAAAGACACAATGGTTGTCTCTATGGAGAACAGACCAAGGAGAAGGTCTGTGATTGAGCTGCTGCCTCTCATTAACAGGATGGCCACTCACCTGTCAGTCCTAATATTTAAAATGCACCATGTCCTATTAGACATTATACAGTCCCTCTTAATTTTTCTGTTTGCTGCTTTGCTCAAGGACATTATGTTTGCCTTCAGTTTCGTTACACAAGAGAAAGCATATTTAAAGACATTTTTTGAAAAGTTAGCCATTAAAAAAAAAAAAAGATATTTGCAGTACATCACTGCCAGGCTTTGCAAGCTTCATATTTGTTGTTTTCAGTGTAGTACAGATTTTAAATCATTGTTCTGGGTTCTTGCCAAAGAGGGCTTACATATAAACAGTTCACCCAAAAACTAACATTTGCTAAACATTTACCCACCGGCATTCAGGCTATCCAAAATGTAGATGAGTTTGTTTCTCCATCAGAACAGATCTAGATCAATTTAGTATTGCATCACTTGCTCACAAATGGATCCTCTGTAATGAATGGGTGCCATCAGAATGAGAGTTTATACAGCTTATACACAAGTAATCCACACGACTCCAGTTGATACCTTCATATGTTTTGATAATACATTTGTTTATTACAAACATGCAGCTTTTTTACTTCACAAGATGTTAATTGATGGATCAGAATAATTGTGATGTTTTTTTGTAATCTGTTCTGACTTTTATTCAGACTCTTATTTGGCATTCATTCACTGCAGATGATCAGTTACAGAGTAAGTGATATAGTTTTCAATTTCGCCAAATCTGTTCAGATGAAGAAACTGATCTAAACCTTTATCTTGGCCCGGAGAGTGAGCAAATTTGTATTTTGAGGTTGATAATTCATTTCAGAGAAGATACTAATGCAGGGGTCATCAAACTTGAACACACCTGCCTGAAAGTTTCGAGTATACCTAGTAAGAACTAGATTAGCTGCTTCAGGTGTGTTTGATTAGGGTTGGAGCTAAACTCTGCAGGTACACTTGGTGACCCCTGCACTACTGTATCACTATAGGCCTCATTTGGAATGTACATGAGAAAGAGATATTGCTTCAGATATCAAATGATTTTTACAGCATATAACATACCTAATATACACCGCACAAATAAATTTAGGTAACACTGGATCATCACAGTATAATACCAAGTCAGTTAAAATTCACGGATGTTAATCTGTCCAGTAAGCATAAGTGATTAACTTGTTTTGGTGCAAATGAAAATGACAAAACTTGTACTGGAGAGACAACCTCCAAACAGTGGCGGTTTTAGGCATGGGCGAACGGGGCAGCATTTTTTCATGACACGTGGGGGGTGGCACAACCACTAATTGGGGAAAAAGAATTATCTGCGCCCCTAAGCGGTTTTCTATTATCTATCATAGCCTACCTATGACTATGGCGTTTAAATAGCCTAGTTTCAAATGTAGCGCACATAAAAACAAGACTTGCGTGTATCCGCGCGTAGAAAAACATTCTCGTGAGGGAGCATTTCTGCACCGTGAGAATGGAGTCTTCCTGACTGATTTTTCTTGTAGTATTTTTAGTGTTAGGGTAGATCTAACTATTTCTCAGGTCTAGGGTACTTCTCACTAGTACTCCAGGCACACGTTCAAGAGCACGCAGGAGAACTACGAAATGTGCCACTATACAAGGAGAGCTGGACAGGGTTGTAGAAGGGCAACACCCAGCAGCAGGAACGGTATCTGTCAAACTGTCAGAAAAAGACTGCATGATGGCCCAACATCTTGTAATGGGACCTGCTCTAACAACCAGCATTTGACTATTTCTGACTTTTACATTATGAGTTGATTTGATAAAATTCATGCAAATTAGATCAGCCTGTAGTTTATTTTTTATTTATAATGTTGATGATTTTACTTTCTTTGGACATTGTTAGATCATCTGTTCTAAAGGATCTACAAAATGAGACATTTTCAACTTTAATATTTAATCCATATGTGTGATTCCAGTGTTCCTTTCATTGTTTTTTTTTTCTTTTTGCACATTACAATACTTTTAGTAAATCTTTTGGTATATTTGACAGGGTGAATTTGGGGCTTTTCTGTCTTTTTTCTAAAATGAGGCAAGCTCATTAATCATCTCCCCCAGGAAAGATGTTTTTTGTGTCCCCAGTTGCCCCTTAAATCAGCCTGGCCACCACGACACCCACCCTGTCCAGCCAGCTTGACACACTCATAATGATGATGAAGTGGCCTCACACATTTCTCTGTGTGTGTGCAAAAGAAAGTCCAACAGAGAATGTGAAAGGGACAAATACATACAGTAGCAGCCAAATGCCTGGGCTATTATATTTCATACATTTTAACGGTTCTGAAACCCTTGTGTGCATATTTTTGAGCTCTGCATGTATGTGTGTGCAATCAATTTTACATCAATACTTCAATTTGCGATATCCTGCAGGTGTGCAGGTAATTTTGAAGGAGTCTTTCAATGCCATTCTGTTTGATTTGCAAATTGAAATACAAACCACACATTACAGCTGTTCCGATGTGTGGTTAAAGGTTTAAGATGGAGGAGCTTGTAAGTGCAGAAAAATCAAACAATCCTGTATAAGTGTATGATTCCCTAATCAAACACACCTGATTCAAGTTTCCAGCTTCTTACGCTGTGCTCCACTTCACTTTTAGGCACACACTCTTAAACATCCCCTAAGGCCTAGCACTTCCCTTCGGGCAAATCCTGATGCCATTTTGAAGTGCATTCCACTTTATGAAGTGAAAGAGGGAAGTTTATATGGACAGAACCTTGGCTTCACTGTTTTGAATGACAGAGCGAGCCAATTTCAGAAGTACACGTCAAGTAGCTACATACACCACAATGCAACATGACAGTTGCCACTTACAGATAGCAGTTAATTTACCTCCACCCCAAATGACATATTCATTATTTTTTTACAAATATTTAAAAGAGCCCAAGCATTCCTGCATAGAGAATGCGGCATCAAACAAACCCATGGGTGGTTGACCAACGTCATCAAGGACGCTCCAATTTAATCCATAACACGGGTTCTGCCAGTAGTGGGCACTCTTGCATCCCAATCAATTATGTTTTTCTGAGTCAATGGGACAGCGGTAGGTTAGCAAGGGAAAGATATTAAAAAATTAAGTGGAACCTATAGCTCTAGCAGAGACAAATAACCATCCTTTGATTCCTATGATCTCATTTTCTTTAAGTAATCCTAAAGTCAATAATTAGCGTGTTCAGTTGTGTTTGATTAGAGTTGGAGCTAAATTCAGTACAGCGACACTCTTGTACTGAACTTGCTTACCCCTAGCATTGGGTGTAATGACACTGATGCAAAAATGTGCTCCCATTTAAATTCTATGGGTGTAGCTTCCGGTCTCATCCGTGTCCAGCTCTTTTTAGCTGTACTAATCAGTTCGTTTTGCTGCTTGAAATAGCAAATTCGTGTGTCTTATGTTATTTTAATGTAGCCTATATTAACTTCAGTGTTGGGCACATTATAAAAAAGTAATTGGTTATAGTTACTAGTTACTTATCACAAATAGTAACTGAGTTAGTTACAGCCTTATAAAAGTAACTAATTACCAGGGAAAGTAACTATTGCGTTACTATAGAAAAATTAAAAATCTTGGATGCTTCCAATATTAAATGTTAAATTAATGAAACGAACTGGTGGTGGTGCTTGTTTATCATTTAATGTTTATATAAAAACCAGGGCAAAGAATTATAAGCTGCAGGGTTCATGAATATTAATCACGTAGTATGCGTTCGCTCGAATTGATTTGCTGAAATCAAAACAGGGACAATAATAGGTGAGCGCCAGCCAATAAGATTGTCATTAGCGCATTAGTCCCGCCCACTACAAGAGAAACCGGGAGTTGAGGAATTCCAAATGAAATCCGTTATTTTGACAGGAAAACACAACAAAGAATATCGTTTACATGTAGTGCTTCAAGTCTGCATGTTATGAAAGACTCTTGCTCTTCATCTTTCTAAAGAACCCGTGCGTCTTTACAGAGTTTATGGTTTATTTAAACGCCGTTTTTCCCATCACTGATTATCTTAATTATGAACACACTGTTTTATAGTGCAAACTTTTACTGTTTACTGCGTTGTTTTCCTTTAGCATCTAACGAACCGGAAGCCTCACCCATAGGTTTACTTCGGCGCTCAGGAAAAAGGTGCATAGCTGGAATCATAGCAGAAGGAGCCGTTTCAGACTCGTTTCCTGTGCAGGTTTCTTTACCTTTTTAGTTATTTTACTATTCTACCAAAACTTCAATACTCATCCTCCCAACAATTTTCCAGTTCTTTTGTAACATTCTTTTGCATTGAT
Source organism: Enteromius trimaculatus (assembly GCA_032361065.1). Taxonomy (NCBI): domain Eukaryota; kingdom Metazoa; phylum Chordata; class Actinopteri; order Cypriniformes; family Cyprinidae; genus Enteromius; species Enteromius trimaculatus. Next base: position 6,515,893 of record JAUMHP010000082.1, on the reverse strand, counting down.
CTGCATTGACTGGAGGGCAGCTCTATACTGTTTATGGAGTTTAGCTCCATCCCTAATTAAATCCACCTGAAAACACCCCAAATTTACAGGATTGCCTGAAAATGAGGCAGGTGTGTAAAGGGATGGAACTAAACTCTGTAGTGACATCTAGATATGTGATTACTATCTGAGCGCGGGAGACATTCAAGCTCCGCTGTAGTTTAAGACAGTAATCCATTCCGTAGTTTATAGCTTTCCTGCTTTTTTCTCAGCGTAGCTGATGCTGCAGCAGCACTGTGTGTGCAGACGGTGAAGCGCGCGCGGCAGTGAGAGGACTCGGCAGTAGGGGGACCTCCTGTCCACCGCAACCCGGGCTTTAATTCCGTTCCCACTGCGAGACCCCATCAGAGTCCGTCGCTGAGATCCACGCAACCTGCACCGTTACGGATTTAATAATTTTAACAGGCTGTTCTCCAGAAAGTACTGTGTTTATCTGCGCCGTGAAACTCCCGAGGTAAGGGACATGCACATAATTAACAGCTTAGTTTCACGTAATTGTTGGACGCTGTGTGTGCTTTGCTTTGCTTGGCTCGCGCACTGGTTTGGACGCAGGCTACTGCAAGGATGATTTCAGTACGTAGATTAAAGCATATGTCAGTGGTGTCATTATGTGTTATTGTCTCATCTCTCACTGTTTTATCTGGTGGGAAGCGGTTTAATTCTCAACATGTCACTGCAATCGATCCTACGGCTGCGGGGAATTTGGACCGCGCTCAAGTGACCATAAGAAGCGCCAGTGAACTGTTGATTGTGAGTTCCAGTCTCACTGTTGGATTTTAGACGTAGAACGAAAGAACCTTATAGGTGTAATGTGTTACACAGATTGACTTTAAAGTGTTTTGTACGTCTACGCTTTTGGACTGCGAAGATATAAACGTGGAGACGTATAAGTTATTACGCACGCATTACATGCAAGTGCACAAGCAAAAAAGGCCATAATAAATAAATCGCTCTATTACATTAACTGTATCAGACTCATTAACAGGCAATTATGACGTCACGTAGTGTTGCGTTTAGTGCGTAACTGCATGGCAGCCGCGCGGAAAGGTTTATGTGAAGTGCATTGTGTTCTGTAATTTTTTTCATTTTATTCTAACACACATTTTATAGTAACACTGACTGTAAAACAATGTTTGTAACAATAGGACAATTAATAGATAAATATTCTATAGCAAAAAAATTGTGTTTTCAGAATCGATGGTTCTTTAGGAAATTGAATACAGTAGAAACTATTTTAATCGAAAAATGTAGGCCTAAGTGAAGGAATGAAGTAAATTAATAAAATATGTGACAGGTTAACACAAATGCAACACAGCTGACTTTTCTGTGTTTCCAGCAATTATATTGTTTTAATGTCATAACCCTTGCACAAACCATTTTGCAATTTTACACTTTTATTAAGACATTTACTCCAAGTCATTTTCCTAATGAAGACTGTTGGCTGCTCGCTTAAATTAGGTTCCCATTTACTCTCAACTGTCATTTTATTCGAATCATAGAACGGCGTGTGTATATATTTGTGAATGATAGACCACACTGCCGAAAATCCTTCATTATTAGGCTGCTTGCATATCTGTAGCTGCCAGGCTGACCGTCACACTCTTTCTCCTTGTCACTTCATCTGTCAGCAAAACACATTGAGCATTAATCAAATATTTCCACTCTCATTTAGTATAATAGGTGGCCAGTTTAGCTATATGGAGTGCTCTAGGACCTAAATGTCATACTGAAAACGTTTAAATATTTAAGTTGCTTATTTTGTAATGCACCCTATGAATGACCATCTGCACTTTATCTTGAGTAAATTAATCTTTTTTTCATAAGTGCGCATGTGGGGGGTTGTGTGTTTATTATGTACACACACACGCGCACACTCATGCATGCCACACACAACACTTCTGAGCTCTGTGCTGCAGGGGATTCAAATGGACCAAAGATGTTCTCTGAGAACTAAAGATGCTTCATATTTTAAATATTTTATTTTTAACCCAAGAGCCATGCACCTCTATTTCCTATCTATCTATCTATCTATCTATCTATCTATCTATCTATCTATCTATCTATCTATCTATCTATCTATCTATCTATCTAGTTGCCTACATGCATTGTCATCAATAATGAATGTTTTTCTGATTGGTGCATCTCTGTGGCATTACATGACAGCAATGAGACTCAATGAATAATAAACTGAACTCGCAAAAGAGATTTGTTTTTCTACCTTTGTGCATTTTCAAATCAGTGTGTCAACATCTCTGTGTAACAGAATACAAGAATAGTACATAATTTCTATAATAACTACACCCAACATAGTTTCAGAAAATCTGCTGAAAATGAAATATCTTTTATGAACGCCTTAAATTGTCTTTTATTTGTATACTTTGTGTTAATGTCAAAAAGAAAGCTTTCAAGGATGTTGCCTTTCATTGGGAAAAAAAGGCGTTGGATTGACTTTAAATCAATTTTCTCTCAGAAATTGCTAGTGCGTTTAACAAATAATTACAAAGAGATGGTCACACTGAGTTAAACATGAAAAATGTGAGAAAGACAGAAATAGTAATTAGTACTGAAATGTACTCCAGTAGGCCTATTCTTTATTTGCAACTTTTTACAGTGTAATATTGAATAAACATAACTGTACGTGTAGTCCTGTGCCTTGTAATTGTTCCTCGTCTTCAGAGAGCCTGCGGCTACACTGATAGCCCTTACTGTACTTCCGTCTCTGTATAGCCCCTGCCTAAGGGCAGATCTCATTCGAGCTCCTTTACACTGTAGTGTTCACTTTAAATCATGTCAAGCCCTTTATCAGAAGTGTGTACTTCATGCCTATGGGGTGGTAAATTCATGCACTAGTCATCCTTTTCAGCACAGTATCAAATCAGAAGTTTAGAGTCCTTTATCACAACTGAGAAATACAATTGAGTCCTGTAGGGCCCTGCAGCTGAACTCCAGAGCTGTGATGACACCGGCAGTCGGGGAACCTCTCTCAGCCTACCCAAATCCGTTTTTCCTTCAGTGTTCTCTTCTGCTGCCCAAGGGAGGCCATCTGAGCAGCCATCAGTCTCTTATTTCAGAGTGATGGAAGAGAATTTGGAAAAAGGTGGAATAAAGGACAAGTGAGGCTTTGAATGCTGAGGCGAAGAACTCACTGATGTGAATTAGAATCACGTTTTTTGTACTTTTCTTAGACAGGAAAGTGAAAGGTGATGGAAGATGATATAGAAGACAGAGGAGGATCAAAATCAATATGCATGTGATGCAGAATGGTTTATATTGAGGGGTGGTTGGGGGGACTTAAAGAACCCCATAAGAACAAAAAAAGATTTTGGGAGACCTAGTTTTTGCTTAATTGATAATGCGCTGACATGACATATGCAGTTAGTGTACATTTTCACCAGTGTTTAAAATGTGTTTTTAGATTAAACATTCTTAATAGGAATAGTTCACCCCAAAATGAAAATTATGGAATATTTTATTTTAGTTTTTTTTTTTATGGCATACTAGTTTTCAGATGCAGTACTTGAATATTGATCTGATTTATAGAGTCTTAAAATCATGGCCACCATCCACTGACATTACCAAGCTTGGAAGAGCCTGGATACATTTTCTATACAAGTTACAAGTTCTATAAATCTAGGATGGCTTGGGGGTGAGTAAATTATGCTGTAATTTTCAATTTTTGGGTGAACTTTTTAAGTGCAGGGCAGGAAGTATGAGGACCGAAAGTGTGGATCTTCAAGTAATAAAAGTAACATTATAAATATTTGTTCATATGACCTCCTAAATTTAATACTTTATTACAATATTTTATTTATATTTCTGTGTTTTTTTTTTACATTTTATTTTTTATTTAAGTGTAAATATTTAATTATAAAAATGTTTTATATACAGGATAACTTTATTTTGTATAATTTTATATTTGTGTCCTTTTTGCAGTGTAATTGATACAAAAATACTATATGGTTAGGGTTAGGATTTGGCTTAGGTGTACTTGCATATATCTATGCGTAATTGTTATTATAAAAAAATTTATGTAACATGTATAACAAGAACTCCTCACAATATACTGTAGAGTTACCAAATGTTAAAATAATAATAATAAAACAATATTTTTCAGTATATTTCAAATAACTAAAAAGCTAAAACCTTATTTTAAAAGTTATTTTTTTAAGTTTAATGTCTTTCACTTTAACATGGCACATTAAAAGCATCCACTGCGATTTTATGTTTACATAAAACAAAGAAAGCAATGCAACATGAAATCAATCTGTACGAATGGAAATGAGGGTCGGACACTATAGATTAGGAAAAATTACGGAAAATTGGAGCTATTGTAAACTCAGGACAATGACCCTCCAGGATTTTGGCCACCTCTGACGTGCAAGCAAGCACGAATATTATGTAGGCTACAGTAAAGGTGAAAATGCTGAGTGACTTAACACAACAAAAACATATTTCATGCAGAACATGCAGCTATAGAGCAGAATTTTGGACCAATGAGATCTCACAGTGGGTGAAACCACCCACCAAACCGAAATAGAAACCGAGTGATTGACAAAACAAATGTAAATAAACATAGAATTGTCTTTATTTGGAGATGTGGCCTGGAGAGTATAGAACACGTGGTGATGTGAGCGCCCCAGATTTGTACATGGTGTACATTTGCAGGGACATTTTAAATGTCAGAGAGCACTGAAGCGTATATTTGCAATGGTCGGTTTATGACAATGACATGATTATCTTTTGCTGTTACAATCTATTAATTGTCTGTATTCTTATTATGGCGAACAAGGTTTATGTTACTTGCTGAGCTTTGTGTCTAGAGCATAAAATATGTTTTCATGTATTCGTATGTGTTTTATTCATCTTCAAACGTGAGCATCACTGAGCATACACTCCATCCTTTAAGCAAGCCAGTGGTTATGTTTATGATGTGTGTGTGTGTGTGTGTGTGTAGAGCATAGTGTGTAAGGGAATGTAAACAGACATCAGTTCACTTCAGTGGACTCACTGGGTGCTAATGAATGTGATTTTACACACACACACACACGTGACTACAAGGCAGCCTTCTTTGAAATTCTCTGGCATGACTCGGCACCGTCAGCCTCGCAGCCCTGACCTGTCACTACCGTAACACATATGCTATCAATCACAGCTAGAGAGTGACTTTGAAAAGAATAAATTGACAGGGAATGATGTGAAGTTTGCAAGTTAAACCCGAAGGAAAGAAGAAAAGCATGATCATATAGTTTCTGGGTTTTGTCAGAAAATGAATATCACAGGTTCATTGTTTTAAACATTTAATCTGTACAATGTACTGTAGAATAATGGCAAGACATTACATACAGTAGTCAACATTCTAAGTGGATCAAAACCTTTCATCAAAGTTGTCCTAAAATCAGAAACAATACCTGTTCTTGTCTTAGAACAACTTTGATGAAAGGTTTTGATCCACTTCAAATGTTGACTACTGTAGAGTTGGCCTTGTGGGCTGCATGCAGAAACATATACTGTAAATAATTAAATTCAGAGTAGGATGTTTTAGTTAAAGGTGTCATAACATACACAGTTTCACCCAATGTTAATTGTGAGTACCTATAGAGTAGTACTGCATCCTTCATATCTCCAAAAAATATTTAGTTTTATCATATTTATGCAAGAAAGATACAGTGTTACGATTCTCTGCAAAAAAAGACGAGCTCCTGGAGGCGTGTGATGTGTGGGCGGGGCTAAAGAGTGACGAGCACTTGAGCGCGATCACCAACAAAACCCAGACATGATGCCGTTTCACTTACCATCTGCAGTTCTGAATCTGAATCAATATATATGCATGCAGTACCTGTTAGTGCCATTTTTCTAGTTAACTAATAGTTATTTTTTTTAAGCCATTAATCTTTAATATATTCCACATTTAAACACACACGTAAAGCTTGCCAAAAAACATCCAAAAAAGTATGACCATGATTGTGTCCAGGCATCTCCTATACAAAACAGCAGTATAGGCAGAATTATTCAATCAGAGGAAAGAAGGAAGTGACAGCATATTAAAGATGACACACAGATGCTGATGAGCTGAAAAGATATTTCAGTCCAGCTGAACAGTCAGCAGTGTATGCTCGCCTCAGCTCTTGTGTGCGTACGAGAGAGAGAGACCGGATTGTCAAGTTCCACATTGATGTTCATTTGCATCTTTAAAAAGTGGTGCCGCTCTGTTGCTTTGTGGGTTGATGTCCCACAAAGTCCCAGAATCTCTTAAGGTATTTTTCTCTGTAAGTAGGAAAGTACAGTTCATGTGAGATTTATGAAAAAAGGAACACTGAATAATTGATGAAGTGGAGGTGCTCTTCCCTGACTTGTTCTTCTGTAGCCCTGGTAGAACCACAGACACTTAATGCATTTAACTCTTACAGAGGAACATGACAACAGGTTGTGTGCAACGTGTGAAGCAGGGCAGAAACAAAGGATAGATCTTAAAAGGAACGTATTTTAAATCTGGCGTAACTCTTGTTCTGTTTTCCTGCACTGACCTGTTTTTAAGAATTTTATATAGGAGAAAATGTTATTAAATCTTTCTCTAGAGAACACCCCTTGAACACCTGAAATTTATTGGAGGTCTTTAGAAAAAGCACCTGGGGCCAGATTCAAGAAACTTGAATTCAAGAAAAAATAGTTATTTCCTATTTGTTAATTTAGGAAAACATGTAAGAATATTTTGTGTATATATACAAAAAAAAAAAAAAAAAATGCATTGAGAAAATTTCCAAGAATTGGAATGTTCTCAGAATATTTCATAAAAAGAAATTTCTTAATTGTATCTTCTGGAATCTGACCCCTCCACAACTTAATTACTAAAACCTTTCGGTCAAGGACTTATCTGTAGGTCTCAGAAAACAAATTATTATTTTTAAAATTATTATTACTTTCAAAAACGTTATTACTAAAACAGGTTGAAAACACCATTAGGAAGGGCCTTGACCTAAAGGTTCATGTAGGTTTTTGTAAGCTATGCTAGACTGTGGGACTTTTTCTTGCGGGAGAAAAAACACATTTTGTAAGTTCTAAGTTTTAAGTTAGCTGGAAAATGCCATTTGGTGCAGAACATTTTTTAAAATTTTGAATTAATTCTCAATAAGGCAAAATATGAAAGTAGTCTCTTTTGAAGTGTTGCAGTCTTTACCACCTAGCAAGACCCTAGCAACCACTTACTAAACCCTAACATGGCTCGATGTGATCTGTTTTATCTCACTTTCCCCACATCCTAGGTTCTGTGTTGTGATATTTGTGGAGCACTCATTTCCACCCCCGAACACACACACGCGCACACAGTCCTAAAGCGCACAGATTTGTGTAAGCGGTCGTGAGCAAGGATAATCTGCACTAGACAAGCTGTAAGAGGAGGGGAAGTGGCAGTGTGTGTGTGACAGATCTGTCCCAGCTTAACACACACACACACACACACACAATTTACATGCACACATGCACTGTAAATAATTACACTCTGATCAGGACAGATCATAATATATGATATGAGCATACAAAAATGCGTGATTTGCACTCTGCTAATAATGAAAACGTGTATCTATTGTGCTTTTACATGCAGGTTTAATAAGTTGTAACCAGAGGTTAGATGGAAAACAACAACATGGCTTGTGTTTTAGTGTAGTTACTCAGCTGTGAAACACAGATACTTTGATACAAACTCGCAATCCTTCCTTTTTTTCTTTCTCAGAATTGTTAGATAGTCGGAACTGCGAGTTATGAAGTCAGAATTGCGTGATACAAACTCAGAATTGCAAGTTTGTATCATGCAATTCTGAGAAAAAAAGTCCGAATTGTGAGATAAAAAGTTGCAATAATCTATTTTTATTTTGGATTCAGTGGCAGAAACAGGCTTTTGGGATGACACAAGAGTTATTAGCTGACAACAGAATTTTTGGATGAGTTGTTCCTTTTAGACTTGAATGTGTACAGAAACTATACAGTACAGTGCTGTATTACTCCTCTAACATTTATAGGGCTTTGTGTATTTGTGGCTACAGCCATTCAGAAGCCGTTTGATTTACAATCCCACACAGATGAAGCTCTAATGCCGCCATTCATTCTCTAGCAGTGGATAGCAAGACAAGCGGCGCGTAGAAACGATGTTTTAAAAGGTCTATCCATCCGTCTGACACAGACAATGAATATAAATGTTAAACATTTCTGTTACTCGCGCCACAGTCCGAGAAAAGTAAAGAGAGGGTGCTGGTTATAGACTACATTTGTTTAAGAAGCATTTCATGTGGACGGAATAGCGTGCAATAAAAATGTTAAGAAGGGGTGGATGAGAAGTGCTGATGTAGATGTAACGCACTCACTATATACTTGTGGCTCTCCGACATGCTGGGGTCGTAAGAGTCTGACAAATTTAATTTCACAGCCTGCAGAACACACATAAATGTGCATGCGTGTACACACATAGATGCACGCAAACTGTAAGCATACTGACATTTACATGGACTGTTCAAGCATGAGTAGTCCCAGCATCCCCATGAAACCAACTAACTCTAGAATTACCAGAGAAGGAAAGAGAACAGCGGCTATATTAACTATAAGAACCAGTATAAGAACTGGTTCTTTTGGATTCATAATGAGTCACCCTTACAAAAAACAACTGTGGTGGTAACAGTACGGTGATGGTATCGGTCTGTATAAACTGTAAAAGGTATTTTGGTAACATTTTAGAATAGGACACTATTAACTATGACTTTTTCCTTAGTAAATTAAATTCTTTATTTGCTGCTTATTAATAGTTAGTGCTGTAGTTATTTAGGGATGTAGAATAAAGTCATATAGAATAAGGCATTTATATATGCTTAATTAGCACTAATAAATGACTAATATTCTAGTAATATGCATGCTAATAAGCAACTAATAGGTGTAATTATAAAATAAAGTGTTACCAGTATTTTGTATGTGCTCCAATGTACTTTATTACTAAATTTACTATTATGTACTAAATTTATTATTATTTATTTATTTTTTATTTTTATTTTTAATCTATAATTTTATCATTTTCTTTCCGAAAAGATTCTTACTACTTGGTTAATTTGGTTATGAATAGAATAAAATATATATATTGTACACCTTTTTCCGGTCTTAGTTGTATTGTTATTCTCACTTTTTCTGGTTGAAATTATCTGTGAACCTCTGGAGGCCAGTTTGCAAACCCCCATTGGGTGTTTGTTGATTTTGTAAATGTGTAGGTGTGTGTAATTGTGCTGACATTTACTTACTTCCTGTTTGCTGAGGATTACCTGCAGCGCTGTCAATTTGGCAGTTGCTCTGTCACTCTCCCTCACACACACACACACACTCGCGTTCTCTCTCACACACACCATCAAACTAACTCTCACACCAGTGGGGTTTAGTTCCTGTTTTATTTTTTTGGCTACCAAATGTTTCCACCCTTAAAGAAGAGTGTTAACATATGGCATGGGAATGTGTGAACACAACTTCTTGTGGTGCCAAACACTAAATGACTTAAATCTGTTGAATTTGGCAGCGCATTTCCGACTTGTGTCTGAGAAAAGAAAGTCTTGAAAAAGTCAGAACCGTCTGGCCAGACGCACTTGGTCATGTCTCAAAACAAGATGTGCTTTGCCTGAAGGAAATACCAGAGCTTGCCGGGCAGCAAAAGAACAGTATTACTTTCTTTTTTTAGTAAGTTTTAGACTTACCTAAAAGGCCACAATTTTATATTTGCACTCAAAATTTAGAAAGTAAATGAATATACACCATCATTCAAAAGCTTTTGTGCATGCAATGAATTGCTGTTCTGGTTTCAATCTGGAATAAATAAAATTTTTAAATATACCCTATTAAAATAGAAAGCCATTTTACTCTAACATCACTATTTTTGTGTTTTATTGTATTTTTTATCAAATAAATGCAGCCTTGGTGAGCATAAGAAACATTTAAATGGTAATGTACAAAAGAAGACCAATCACAATTCATTATGCAAATATTATGCTGACATCATACACTGCTCCAAAAAATAAAGGGAACATTAAAACAACACAATGTAACTCCAAGTTAATCACACTTCTGTGAAATCAAACTTAGGAAGCAACACTGATTGACAATCAATTTCACATGATGTTGTGCAATGGAATAGACAACTGGTGGAAATTAGAGGCAATTAAAAACAAAGACTCCCCCAATAAAGGAGTGGTTCTGCAGGTGGTGACCACAGACCACTTCTCAGTTCCTGTGCTTTCTGGCTGATGTTTTGGTCACTTTTGAATGCTGGCAGTGCTTTCACTCTGGTGGTAGCATGAGACGGGAGTCTACAACCCACACAAGTGGCTCAGGTAGTGCAGCTCATCCAGGATAGCACATCAATACGAGCTGTGTCAAGAAGGTTTGCTGTGTCTGTTAGCTTAGTGTCCAGAGCATGGAGGCGCTACCAGGAGACAGGCCAGTACATCAAGAGACGTGAAGGAGGCAGTAGGAAGGCAACAACCCTGGTTTAGCAGTGGGTCAGTAATGGTCTGGGGTGGCATTTCTTTGGAGAGCCACACAGCCCTCCATGTGCTCGCTAGAGGTAGCCTGACTGCCATTAGGTACCGAGATGAGATCCTCAGACCCCTTGTGAGAACATATGCCGGTGCGGTTTGCCTTGTGTTCCTCCTAATGCGAGACAATGCTAGACCTCATGTGGCTGGAGTGTGTCAACAGTTCCTGCAAGACTAAAGGCATTGATGTTATAGACTGGCCCGCCCGTTCCCCAGACCTGAATCTAGTTGAGCACGCCTGGGACATCATGTCTCGCTCTATCCACCAACGCCACATTGCACCACAGACTGTCCAGGAGATGGTGGATGCTTTAGTCCAGGTCTGGGAGGAGATCCTTCAGGAGTCCATGCTCCACCTCATCAGGAGCATGCCCAGGCATTGTAGGGAGGCCTCATTTTAACTTGTTTTAAGAACATTTACATCAAAGTTGTAGCCTGTAGTTTTTCCACCTCAATTTTGAGTGTGACTTCAAATCCAGACCTTCATGGGTTAATAATAAGAGGTCAAGGTTTCAGAGTCTTATTGAACAGCACTGAGGAAACGGCACAAACTGGAAAATGATTGGGAAGCTGGATGAAGATGACTGATTAGAAGCACATGAAACAGATGGAAGGAGACGACGCAGAGAAATAGAGGGAGATTGAAATGGCACTCAGGTGAAAAGCGGGTTTATAGAGGTTTAAAAGTTTAATGTGAATGTCTGTCATGTCCTTCTCCCTGAATGTCATCTCCCCTGTCCTCCGCAAGTGTTTTGGCTTCTCTACTTCCTATGAAAAAGGAAGTTATTTATTGTGCTTTTTTGTGTTTCATAACGGGTCTCTGTCTTATAATAAGGTGGTAACAGATTTAGCCAATCAGCAGACCGTATTATATCTACGACAGCCAGAGCACAGGGGGGACTTGAGTCTGACAGATGGCTGTGTTGTGTGTGTGTGCATGCATGTTCACACTTTGCATGTGTTGCGGGATGAATGTCACAGCTTTATCGGTGTATGCAAGCGTATTTTATTTGTTTATATTTACACATGCATATGTGTTTACACTCTCAGTCAAAAGTAGTGGACGTGTGCGTAATTGTGTGTGCATCTCTTGTGTGTGTGTGTTGGATCAAGATCCAGAAATGCCAGGAGGTCCGCGTGTAAAGGCTATATCACAGTGTGTTTTTCAGAGCAGCCGTTGACCACTCTGCACTCCACACATCCCAGCAGGTCAGTGCCTCTGCCCTCTGCACACACCAGCCAGTCAACAGACCCCTCGATGGCAATATATGATGAAATGAAGTCTGAAAATAAAGTCGCTCTGGACTACCACACAGTTGTGACCATTTGTGAGTCATAGAGTAAAAGGCTGTTGTCACAAGATGCGTTCGTTGTGTAATCATTTATCTATGTAAGGATGCACTAGATGGACTTCTTGGGAGTGTTGAGATTTAGTTCAAGATGATATGTCACGTTAAATTCAAGTAATCTTAATATAGAGTTTTATACACTGTTTAGATTTGTTTCAAATCGCTTCACAGTAATAAACAGGAAATAACAGAATCAGCGATGTGAACTTCATCAAAGATAAGATTCAGCTGTTTTAAAATCCCCTTTCTCAAATCAGGCTCTTTTGAGATTCCTGGCAGAACGACGTAGTTCTGCACAGGCGCCCTCCAGTGATAGTTAATCGAAAGGCTGGCCTAACTTTAGTCCTGCCCTGAGTGAGCTGTCATCAGTCTGCCATTGTGTTGACTCCAGCACAAGATGTCTTGGATTAAGTGACTGAGGTGTTAAGTTGTGCAAATCCCTGATCTACATAAATGCGTCTGTTTGTGCAAATCATTCATTCTCCAGCATTATTAAAATTATTATCAAGCAAATCACCTTTTCTAATATCATGCTACTTAGCCAGTTTTGCGACTTTTTTTGCAGAAGTTTACAGTCTGCTCATCACCCCATGGAAGAGAGGGGCGGGGTCATCAGAGCTCATTAGCATTTAAAGCAACATGGACTAGAATGGCTGAAAACTGCTGATTTTGGCAGGGTAAAGATGGTTTTTTTTACACTACCATTGAGAACTTTTTTATTAAGAATTGGTAGAGAATCATATTAACTTGTGTAAAATGGGCACGGGATGACGCATTCAAGTTTAGTGTTGATTCTGTTCAATAGAGACTGTCCTCCAACAAAAAAACGACCCTATAGGTCACCCCTGAACCTACCTAAATCATGATTTATAGTGCTTTATGAGCACATGCGTTCTCTGGGTTTGAACTCCCAGATCCAGTTGTTCATCTTTTGAAAATGTGGTTCAACTCTGTATTCAAAACCTGTTTTGTAGTGTTAATAATACTGATTTTTTTTTAGATTTAAGGTAGTAACAGTCACATTTGCATAACAATTTAGCATAATAATTTTCCATAACAATATTCATTTTCGAGTGATCAGGCCTTTAAACTTGTCACTATGATGCCAGGGTTTGAGGTTACTTACCCCTTGTGATCTTAGTACTTTGTTTTGCAGAACTAGAATGTTCTAGTTCTAGGTATTTTGAGTGGTTTAGTATGTTGCTATATGGTTGCCAGGGTGTTTTGGGTTACTGGTAGGTTGTTCTGATCCGTTATTGGCACAAAAGTATTCAGCCCTGAGTCCCTTTATATCCCTCCTTCATATAAGTCTGAGGGATTTTATATTTATAGCCAAATATTTATTTCACTACAAAACAGCACAAAATGCTGGTCAGGGACGTCCAGAAACAGTTTTTTTTATTTTTTATTTTTTTGTAACTAAAATGAGTCAGAATTCTACTCATCAGAACTGCTTTACTGCTGAATTGTTTATTATTATTATTATTATTATTATTATTATTATTATTATTATTATTATTATTATTATTATTATTTATGCTTTTATAACAAGGCAGATAAAAGAGAGGAGCTGGAAATTACGGAGGAAAATAATTGAGCATAAAATGTTTTGTTTGTACTAACATTTGTTTCTATGTTTTCAAGTAAATCTGGTACATGAATGTAATCTGCTGCTTATTTGCTGTGATGTGTCAGCCATATTTGTCTTTCTCTCAGCATACACAAACACACACTCACTCCCACCAGATGACATTTCCCTTCTACAGATCTGTCTCTGACACACTGACATGGATAACTAATAACCCATAATCCCCTGGACGCCAACTCCACACGTCACTTATCAAATGAGCTGCTAAAGAGTGAAATTAAATTTCCAAACATTAGGAGAAATGTAATCATCAACTGTTGGCATTCATTTGTGCGTTATCCAATCTGTCATTTGCTTAATGAGGGCATGTGGATTACCATTTTCTGTTTTATTTGTTTTTTAAAAAGAGTACATATAATGTACATATTTTTAAGGAAATAAAATTGGGTCAAGGAAAGTAATTTATTATTTATGGCTAATAAATGTTCTCATTGTCATTGGTGTGACTGGTTCTAAAACTCAATGCTGCAAACCATGCATAAAAAGCAGGTCTTCTGTAAAGGTAATGATACATTTGACACTTTATTAATTTTATTTTAAATCATTAGCCCAAATGTGGGCAGTTTTTGCACCAATTTCTTGTTTTGGGATGCATTTTTGTTGCCCCAAATCCTGATTAACTTCCAACGCTACATGTATGTACGTACAGTATATGTATACTTTCAGTTAGTAACGTAGACAGCGGCGAACCATATATATAACCATATAGTTTGTGTGAAAGCATGATTTCTATTAGATTCTATTTGAAACATTTTTAAATGAATTTGTATGTGAGACATCTTTTGGCAGAGTGATTAACCAGCATTGACAAGATTCAGTGCTGGAGGATCATGATCTGATCTCTCACACACACACACACACACACACTCACAAGAGTATCCACAGAGACTGAGAGTTGACAGATCGGACATGGCTGTCATCCCTCTGTCCTCACTGACTGCTTTTGTGTACGTATACATCAGAGACCAGATAAGATCAAGCTATTGTGTGTTACTCTTTTTGAAGCTATTGTAGTGTGGACCGCATTACGAATGGATCTAGGTTATGCACAGACTCAATGCAGATGTTGGCTATGATGATTCAGGTAGAGCTTTTGTTGGCTGTGTAGATGACAAAACATGTTTGTATATGCACACTGCAGCTGACTGTATACGTGTGTCTATATAAGTGTGTGTGCAGGGTCATATTCAGATCACATGCAAATCACATGCAAATTCCTGCAGAGTGAAGTCACTGCCTGAACAATTTGTCTCTCTCTATTTTATTGCATCCTCACCTCTATTAATCTTATTTATATACTCCTGTTGTTTTATCTGAATATATTTATGATGTTAATGTTTATAAATATCATATTAATCAATTGTTTCCCCCCCGCAATTTATTTCTAACTCATTTATAGTCTTCAAAATATATTAATTTAAAATGCCAACAGTAGTAATAGTAATATTTTGTTGCGTTCAGTTTTTACAAAACTTATTTGTTATGAACGTTTAGATTTTCAAAATGTTTATTACAGATATATACACACACATTAAATATATGAGAATAACACATGCAGGGTACATGACAAAATATTTATATAAATTATTTAATAAATTACTTACATTATTTAATTCTATACTAAATACTAAATTATATATTATATAATTATATTAATATTAAATATTATATATTATATACTAATATAACGTGTTGCACATTTAGATTTTTTTGTGTGTGTAATGTATACATATATATGTGTGTTTGTGTGTGTGTGTAATTAAAAATAATATAAATTTTATATATATATACAAAAGTTGGAAATACTGTAATTACATGTTTTGGAAAGAAGACTCTTATGCTCATAAACCTGCATTTATTTGACCAAAAATACAGTTTTGTTACAATTTATAATAACTGGTATTTTCATATATTTTAAAATGTAATTTATTTCAGCACCCATTACTCTATTACATTTATTATTTACTATTTAAATATGTAGGATTGATCACAAATATAGAATTTTACAGCAGTAGTCAGTGTATTGTTCGTCAGATATATATGGAAGTACCAACGTTTTTTTTTTTCAATAAAATACCTTCTTGGAATTTCCAAAACACACACACGCTGAAAAGGCAAATGAGATTAGATTACCATGGTACCTTGGAGTAACAAATGAAACATCAAGGCATGTGCAAAGCCAAAAGATGCAGGCCAGAGTGCAGGCTGACGGCTCTTTCTCCCCGGCTGCTCAACCACTGACTGTAGCTTTGAGTGACAGTTATGCAGCGATGACTCAGTATCTCTGAGTGCACTTTTTTCCCCTCCTTTTTTCATCAGTTATTATTTACTTGTTTACTTTCAGAGAAAAGTTGGCCCTCGGGCAACAATGCGTCTCTGTCAGCAGCTATGAAAAACATATGAGCCTTTAGATACACACACGCACACACACTCACGCTCATACCCACAGAGCAAGTGTTAAAGAGATAATCGCATCAGTCTCCTTACATTTCCTCTCTGCAAAAGTCGATCCAACATCAATGATTCAATTAGAGAGCGAGAGAGTAGATAAGACGCTAAAAGTAATATGATGTAGGCTATACCTAGCAGCAGGTTGTAGGCTCAAGAGAGTGTGGATGTTGCCTAGAAGCACCCTTAACCGGCCTACAGTGCTCGAAAGTGAGGTTTCAGCACAAGCGTCCCAGCGCGATTGACACACTTGGAATGGATTAACAAACAGCAGTTAATCCATTTTGTAATCTTGTTTATAAAGAAGGGATGACTGCAGCGCTCTGAGCTGTAAACCAGCGGGAGACATTTTCAGGTCAGCGTCTTCTGCTGATAAGTGACTTTTTCGGTGTTCAATGTTCGCGCCTGCATTGCCGCTTTACCCAGAATCCTCAACATGTGGGGACCAGCTCTGGAGCTCATCCAGGTTTTAATATCCTGTCTCTGGTTTTCCGTTTTATATTTCTTTATTGTTTTTTTATTTCCTTTTAAGTTTCAGCAAATTCCATTTTATATAGTGCCGTCTCCTCTCTTGTGTCTGATTTCTTTACTTCTCATACCCTAAAAAATAGATAACTGTTTAACAATCAAGTAAATTTTAATAAATCCACAGTGTTCATAATAAACACACTCCCTGCAAATAAATAGGCATGCTTCTCTATATAGTATGCAAAAATGAGTAGGAATAATGCATAAATAAATGTGTATATATGCATAAGTGCATAAATAAATCAAATAAAATGAAATAAAAAATAATGAAAAAAAACGTAAGTAAATAAATCTATTAAGGCACGTTTTCCACACTTTTTCATCTTTTCACTTTTTAACTAAAACTACAAAT
>JAUMHP010000082.1:6438001-6484131 GCA_032361065.1 Enteromius trimaculatus | reverse complement strand
AGATAAAAATGAAATTGAGCTAAAATCCTGCAACATTGCATAGAGCACCTTTTAAGTATTTTAACATTTAATATTTGTGTTACGTGCTGAACCGTGTGGGGTAAGGAGATCACAGGAGTCAAGGAGTTTTCCAAAAACATACAAGTCTTTTAATGATCAAACTAACTTCAAAACAAACATGGAGGTATAACATTAACACTGACTGACAAGGGAGACTAGAAAACACAGACATTAAGTACTAAACATATTGAGGAGAAAACTCAGGAGGAAACTAATTAACTAACAATTATTCAAACACAGGAACATCTAAAAATGGGTATACACGTGGGATAGAAACTAAATCAAAACAGGAAGACAATAAAACACGGAATCAAAAAATAAATACGATGAACAACAAAACTAAAGACAGATTGGGAGCATCCAAGGTTGCCATTTTTTTATGAATTTTTTTTTAGGTTACTTTCCCTGGTAATTAGTGTAACACCCAGCTGAAGTTGCCAGGGGGACTAAGATGGCACTCCAGCATTAGACTTTGTCCATGTGCTGTTTTCCCTTGGACTGTCACCTGTTAATGATATTCTCCACCCAACTCATGTGTTCCCATAGTGATTCATGTGTGTTCCACCTCTTATCTCACCTCTTGTGTATAAATCCCCAAGAATTCCCTGTATTCTTTGCTCCTCATTGTACGTGGTTCGTCCCATCTTTGTAAGCGTTTTCCTCCCTCTGTATTGTTTATTGACTCCATGCTACCAACTTTGCCTGCTCCCTACGATTCTCGCCTTCTCCTCGGGACTCTGTTCATAGATGGCTCGATCCCACGCCTGTACTCTGGATTTGTCTCTATTTTGCCTGCTACATTGTTGTCTGCCGTTGTTGACCTCAGCCTGTCTGTTTACGCTGTGAGTTCGCTCATTAAAGAACCCTGCACATGGATTCGTATGCTCTCCTTCTCATTTATGACAGAATGATGAGCCACGAGAATCCAGCGCATTTTTTCACGAGAGTTCCGGTCATGGCCAGGATGCGTTGCAGTATTTGAACATGATATTCCAGCGTGGCCGTCATATCGACCATTATGTGGAGGAATTTGTCAAGTACAGACATTTTGCTTGTGCGTGTGAGGATCAGCTCAAAGACGATTACGGAGTGGACGTTTTCCAAGCTGGTAGATGCAGTACTGGCAGCCTCTGGCTCTAGACAGACAGTGGGAGAAAGTGACACAGGGAATTTCGGGTTCCTATATCATCATTATGCAAACAGCCTAACCAACGAGCATGTGAAGATACAGTCTAGCTTTGAGCCTGCTTATTTGATGGCTGACGCTGCCAACACTCAATCCAAAATGGCGGCCGGAACAGTCAACATTAATCCAGCATTCCTCGTGGTTTCCAGCCCGGTGCTGGGGTTGCCAGTTCCATCGAAATCCCTCGTAGTTCCCTAACCACAAAAGACGGGTTACAGTCCCGTTTCACAGCGTCAGGGTCCGTTTCCAGCTCAGTCGGTTCAGGGATCACAGCTAGGGGAGCTGTCACCCATCCTAGCGACTCCCATTCCGCTAGTGAGGAGTTCTGATGCCATTACACAGCGAGAGGGGCTGTGTGGTGTCCAGCTGGTCTCGGTATCACAGCCGAGTGAAGGTCATTGATGTCGACAGTTCTGGACCCGCAAATGGCGCGATGAGAGGGGCCATGTTCGGTCCAAACAGTACCAGTTTTGCAGCCAGGAGAGCTGCTTTCATCAAATCCTCCGGTTTCCGGTCCGCAGATGACGGGTCCCAGTCCCGTTTCCCAGTGTCACGAGCCATGTAGAGCACAATTGGTTCCGGTTCTACAGCTAGGAGTGCTGTATGAGGCCCAGTCAGTCCTGGTTACACAGCCAGGAGAGAAGTTTTCTTCTTCTGCGTTCAAAAAAAGGCACAAAATGGGTTCTGACTCTGTTTCACGGCGAGAGGGGCCGTGTTCAGTCCAGTCGGTCCCGGTCCTTAAGCCTGGCGAGCTGTTGAAAGCCCTCACGGTTCCTAGCTATTCAGTAACGGGTCCTATACCCGTTGCACAGTACGAGAGGCCGTGTTTACTCCAGTCGTTCCCAGTCATGCAGCCTGACGAGCTGTAAAAGGCCCTCACGACTCCCAGCCATTCAGTAACGGGTCCCAATCCCATGGCATGGCACGAGGAGCTATGTGTTTTCCAGTCGATCTCAGTTAGGCAGCCAAACGAGCTGCAGAAGGCCCTTGCGGTTTCCGGCCCACAAATAACAGATTCCACTTCCGTTTCACGGTACGAGGAGCCGTGTTCAGAAATGTTGGTCTGTGATTTGGGTTACGAGTGATCCGGACCCTTGGTGGCCAGATCCGCCAGACCCAGTCTGTGATCCGGACCCAGGCTATGATCCGGACGCTTGGTGGCCAAATCCGCCCAAGCCTGTTGGTTTGCCAGGTTTGGCATCATCAGAAACCAGTTGTGGTACACATACCACCCGAATCCCACAAGGACTGTGCAGTCCCAGGGCCAGAGCCTCCAGAGCTGGTGGGTGGCTTACACTCCATTGTGTCCACTTATGGCTGCACATTCTCTGGAGATGTCGGGGTCTCTCGTAGAATCTCCAGAGCTCCCATTTGTGGCGGCTCAACCCGTGGAAGTAGTAGAGTCACGCTCTGCCCTGGAGAGCTTTAGAACTGTCTGATCGGCTCAGGAGAGCATTTCTGCTGTCTGGTGAAACCAGGTAGACATCCCTGACATTCGCTCCACTCTGGTGGAGATTATCGCTGTCGGCTCCCCCTTGTGGTCGTTTCTGCCTGCTTCAACTTTTTGGAGCATCTGGAAGCCGCTCCTTAGAGGGGGGGCTATGTAACACCCAGCTGGAGTTGCCAAGCAGATGATGGCACTCCAGCATTAGACTTTATCCATGTGCTGTTTTGTATGTTTTCCCTTGGACTGTCACCTGTTAATCATATTCACCACCCACCTCATGTGTTCCCATAGGGATTATTGTCTCTGTTTTGAACATGCATATGGATACACTCTCCGTCTCATCCATGACAATTAGTTACTTTTATAATGTTGTAACTCTGTTACTTATGCACTATAAAGACACTGTTGACTTTGTTAACCGAGTTAACTATTGAAAACATTATAAAATTGATTGATTTGGTGAAAATGTATGAAACGTTGTGTCCAGTTGAAGAATTTACAAATAAACCATCTAAAACAAATATATATAAGGGAATATAAAACATTTATGTAAATGTAGCTGATGAAGGAATGGTAAAAAGTTTCAAAGACAGCTTTTCATATGAAAATTCACAGTTTTAATAAAAATCAACCCCTGGGACACGAAAGTTGAAAACACCCGATTGCATCTTCAATAACCTTCTTGCTCATTTTCCAACTGCACCACATTGTTGAATTACATTAGAATAAACTGTAGCTCAGCGTTTGGTTTCTTGTTTCTGTTGAACTGCAGAGGTTAAGTATACTGATGCATGTTAAAGTGGATAACTCAAGCATTCAGCTTGATCGTGAAGATAACTCCACTGCACTGTAGATTTTAGATAAGATGTCTTTTTGTTTTCTGTCACCCTATTCTCCTAGAACACTCTCTCATTTTTTTTCCATCCCATCTCTCTTTCTGTATATTTTGCATAGGTCACAGTCAATTTCTCCACTATTTTTAATCCTTATTTTTACATAATGATGCATAATTCATGGGGAGTTTGTGAATATGAATGAGCGTGGCAGTGTCATGGCATAAGAGTGAGTTTTTTTACTGAAGTCATAAGGGTCACTAATGCAACGGACACCTCTTCAGACACGACTGTCTCCAGACATGCCTACTGAAACTCAATCTTCACTTTAGTCTGAGGGCAATGCTAAAGTTCATTCGCAATCCTCATTAAATGCACATTGAGAGTGTATGAGTTTTCCGTTCTCTTCAGGCACCAGGGCGAGAGTTTAAGTGGAAAAAATGGATGTGGGGCTAAGAGATTGATGATGTGACAACATTCTCTGTATTGACTTTAGAGTATGTCTATTCAGAAATGTATTTTCCAATATGAATATACATAAAAAGTATATTGTAGTATATGTAGTACATATGTAATAGTCCTATTCTCCCTTTATGTAAGTATCGAGACTAAACTATTAATATAAAACGCAACGGTTTATAGAAGATATTAGCCTAAAATCATGCACAGATGTACTCTTTGAAAATCCACAGAAAATTTGAAGCCATCTGGGCACCTTTGCCATACTATTTCCAACATATTATGGGATTTGCTAATCCTAATCTTGCATACTGCCTATCCTATATAGTGTGTAGATAGTATCTCTCCTTAAACAATTACTACAGATTTTTATTTATTTCTGCATTTCTCTTACTCCTGTGAACTGTTATCACATATTTTCCCAGGCTTCAGGTGTAGCCTGACCTTCAAGATTTTTGTAAGACTTAAGCTCTATTTAGGCTGTCATGCGTTCATCTATAACCACATTTGTGAGACACCATCAGCCACCTAGTGTGTATAATAGCCATATGCATATAAATAGGTGTTCATCTTTCCATGCATACCATGTGTTGTTGATGTTGATTGAACTTGTTGGTGGGAGCCCACAGCATGCTGACGGGGAGGTGTGAAGCTGGAGTGGATGATGTGTCCCAGCTGAGCGTGAAATTGAAATCGCTCCCAACAGCAGGGGCAAAAAGAGTGAGAAAGAAAGACAAAGGGAGACACATACAGACATACAGATAGATCAATCATATTTATGACACTGCCATACATTCTTGTGTCTTTTATGGCATTACAATGTGATCGATAGTTGTGACCATTAATCAATCATTTGATTTGTAGAAACTGATGTTTTTTTGCATCCAAATGCATTCGATGCACATTCATGATAGTACCATGGTGCACTGAACCCCTAATATTATATGGACTATTTTAACAATGTCCTTTTTACTTTTTCTGGTCCTTGAACTTGCAGGGTAAGAAAGCTCTCAGATTTCATCAAAAATATATACATTTGTTTTCCAAAGATGAGCAAAGGTCTTACTGTTTTGAATAAAATGACAGAATTTAAATTTTTGCGTGAACTATCCCTTTAATCAAGCAACCATATTGGACATATTATGTAGCTACTATAACCACAATCCTCTACGAGTGCTGCGAATAATTCCTCCTAACTTAAACCACCATCTGTTCACCTCATCCTGCATCTTATCTTGGGAACACCAAACTTGCACAATCCATCCGCAGATGTTGTCATTTATTGTTACATATTTATAAAGTGTTCGTATAGTTTTCATCATTTGGAGGCCAAGGCAACAGCTTGAATTCTGTCATGTTCCTCAAACCATTCTTGAACAGTTGTTGCAGTGTGTCAGGGTGCATCTCACTGAAGTAGCCAGTGCCATCAGAAAACACTGCTGCTATGAAGGAGTGTAAATGGTCTGCAACAATCTATAGGTAGGTGGGATGTGTGAAAGTGACATTTAGTGAATTTAAATGAATTTACCTAATACTGTTCGGGAGGCAGGCACACACTGTTTAAATCTATGTATAAATCTAAATTAAAAACACTTGTCTTTACTCTGGCTTACACTTAACACACTAATACACATCTATTAATTAAATAAAGGATTGTTAAAGGATTGTAATGCTGCATTAATTGGAACAGCTGGAACCAGGAACACACAATGTACTCGTTACATCGTAAAAAGAATGGCATCTACGCTAATATTAGTCTGTCTCTCTCTTCTTCTGTTTCTCAGTCCATATCCAGATCAGGTGGTGTACCAGCACAAAGAGATGATCTTCATCATAGGTGCTGGGCATCTGGCCAGAGGAGAGCTGGCCCCAACTAAGGCTGGTTCCTCCCAAGGTTTTTTTTTTTTTCTCCATTCTCTCATGGATGGGGTTTTGGTTCCTTAGTTGGGGACCCCTAATTTCTAATCATTATCCTCGTTTTGATTACAGAGACCGTCTCTGCTTTTGATAAATAAATAGTTTAATCTTGTCATTATACATTACCATCACTCTGTTCTCCTATTTGATAATGTTCAGTGCTTTGCTACAATCTGTATTGTTAATAGCGATATATAAATAAAAGTGATTGATTGATTGATGGATTGACATCCACATGAATGCCATGACCCACGTTTTCCCAGCAGAGCATTGCCTAGAGCATAACATCTCCTATGCTGGCCTGCCTTCCTGCTGCTATCTTTTTCACAGTTAAACATTACACACAAACCTGACCATCCACCTGATCTAAAAGAAAGTGTGATTTATCAGATCAGGCAACCTTCTCCAGTTGTTTCATGGTCCAGTTCTGATGCTCACATGGACATTGTATGTGCTTTTTCCGGTGAAAAGACTTCTTCATGAGCATTCTGAGACAGGTCTGCAGCTATGCAACCCCATACACTGTAAACCGCAATGCACTATAACAATATAATCAATGTTATTGACTTCACCTGTCAGTGGGTTTAATGTTCTGGCTGATCAGTGTGAACAACAGCATGAACAACAATGTCCAGATAATCCCAGCTAGGATGATATAAAACATTTTGTTGATTTTTATAGTTTTTTTAGTTATAGTATAGTTATTTGCTAAAGAAGCCAAAGCATCAGTGCAAAAAGTGATATACGGGCTGAAACGGTGTGAGAGCACTGAATTGAGTGTGTTGTGCTTTGCTTTAGTTCCATTTAGTTTTCCATCTCACACATTACTCATTGGTGAATCCTATAAAGAAACTAGAGCAAACTAGAGAAACAAATATGGTGTAGGAATTACTTTGAGTTTTGAGCAGTGTACCGTAGTGCTTGTTGTTTGCCGTTTCTTTGATCACGAATGCAGACATGGTTATGTTTACGAGGCGCAATGCAATGTGACATGTAAAAAGACTAAGATGCAAAAATGCCTCATTTGTAATGGCTTTTATTGTTTTTGCATCATAGCGCCGGGACATGGCATCATAGTAAGGGTCATAACATTTCTTTTACAAATCAACCTTTTTCAGGAAGGCAAGGCTTAGAGGAGAAACAGTAATGTACAGTATGTGGAAAATAATGTGTTTTTATAATGTTAATATAATAATGTTCCTTTTAGCAACATCATACAACCCCTTTATGTTACAATTTATAGGTAGAAATACTGAAATGGTATTTTCTTGTAAAACATGCGACAGTAATCTTTGCTATAAAAATCAACCAGATGACCAGAAGTAACTTCTAATATCCAATACATGTCTTCAGTTGGTACCAGGAACTTAAGCTACACGTGTACTCCGTCTGGAACTTGAACTCAAGAACTGTGTTTTTCGAGGGACTCCGATAGGCATAAAATGAAAGGTTTACACTAGTTGGATGGTGTGCACTTTCTCTTTCATGTTTTTACCCCTCACTTCTGTCCCTGGCGAGAGCATTTGGAAGCTGAACTGTCAGTTTGTTGCTTTGATTTTCTCACTGTGCAAGTCTAGACCACAGCCAGCCTTCTGCTGTACTCACAAACACACGCATGGATACTAGATGAATAAATAGAGCACCAAACTACCGAAATTGCTCAAATGTTCAAAGCTAGTTGAATTTATTCATGGTGGACTCAGCCGTGTGAACAGCTTTAGGTCAGTGTAAAATGGCTTTGCTTCGACGCCTGATAGCAGAGCATGTGAAAATGTAAACATCCTAACATCAATCCTAACATTTTATTTTAGTTATACTAGTAAAAAGTTTAAGCATACACAAGCGCATAAAGTCACACATATTTATAATAAGGTCCTTAGTACCCACAGAGATCCTCATAAATCATTAAATTGTTATATAAATCACTGTAATGGTTTGTGTGAAGGGGCATAGCAAACGTCTCCAAAGGGAAGGGGATACAATATGCACCAGAACTTGCTTATGGCTTATTCACTGCTATCTTATTTGTAACCTACTTTTATTGTCATGAGCAAATAATTTTTTTTAGGCTAAGAATACTGATTATAGTCAGAGTATAGGTCATAAGCTGTAGATTAAAGATTATAGTTATAATACAAATTGTTTAATTATTCTATAAAATAATTCTACTATACACTACCATTCAAATGTTTGGGACCAATAAAATATTTTTTTCTTTGTGCAAGAAATCTCACCAAGACAATGAAATAGTAATTTTGTGAAAAATAATTCCAATTAACCGTTACTATTTTAATACATTAGTAAAAAGCATTAATGTGTAATGTATTCAATTGATGGTAAAAGGTCCTTTGATAAATATAAAAAGAACGTTTTTGACGTATCAATTGCACTGTAAAACAAACTGTTCTGTACGTGAAAAAATGTGCAGACCTACAATATTTTTTTTCTTAACGCATTTGGTTTCATGCTTTTTTCTTCTTCTTTTTTTTATATTTTAGTGAAACGGGTGTCCTGCATGGAGGAAATGAGGAATGAATTAAACACAGCGAGGACAAGGATGAGTAAAAAGAGAGAATAAATCAGGTGAGTTGTATTTCCATGTTCTGAGTAGTGCAATTCCCAGAGAATCAGCCATTTTTCATTATCAAAATTGCTCCAGATTGAAGAAATATTTACTCTCTGAATATTCCCAGAGTCTGCTCTGTCAGAGCCAGACTATTCGCTATATTCGCATAATACATGTGTTGTCAGGTCTGCTTAAGTCTTTCATGTCTTTAAGGGATACGTTCAAGTTTAAATATATGAAGACTTATTTTCTGTCTTCAAATCAATTGTCTTTTTAATCTTTTTCTTTCCTGATGTTCATGAATACGAAAGTATAACTATTATAAAAACTTTTAATTGATATAGTGCTACTGTTGATTAAAAAACAGTCAAATTTAACAATTAAAAGTTGTTTTGAGACACTGGTAGCTGCTTTAGTACAGGATGGGCCATTTATATGGATACACCTTAATAAAATGGCAATGGTTGATATTAACTTCCTTTTTGTGGCACATTAGTATATGTAAGGGGGGAAACTTTGACCATGGTGGCCATTTTATTAAGGTGTATCCATATAAATGGCCCACCCTGTATATCTTTTTCAACATACTGTATATACAGATTCTATGTTTGTTAGAGAAAAAGAGAGTAAGATGACAAATGAGATGAACCTGAAACCTAGTGAAATTAAATTACGTTCACTTCTAGCACACGGTGTAGATTCGAGATGGTAGTATGTGCTCATCCTCTCGTATCTGACATCACACAAGTACAGTGTTGCATCAGAAGTGTGTTTTGAATATTATTAGTCAAATATGTGTTGTACAGCAATGAGGTTTCCAAAAGCAGATGTTTCCGTGTCTGAAATTACTGATTTTATCAAAATTGGGAAATGTGGATAAGTTCTTGATTTAGATCCACGAATGTAGCAAAGCATGAAATATTTAAGTACCCCCATCTGGGTACACATGCACTCATAGTTTTATAACTGCCTTTGAAAGTCTAAAATTTGGTGGCAGAGCAGCTGTTGTTGTGCCAATAGATTTGATTAGGTGACTGTAGAAATAAATGTGCTGAACCTTCACATCCTCCCACACCCACAGTCTTGTGAGAGAAAGAACATCTCACATCTACCTGATGTAAGCTGAAGCACACTGAAAGAGATTTTTAATTAACTGCCAACCAAAACACACACACACACCTACCTGAGGGTAAAATTGACCCAGAATGTTCCATTACAGCATTCCAGCACCTTAGTCTGAAAAAAAGTTATTGTTACGACTGAAAGTGTGCTGCCTGTCACTACCGAAACATGGGATATATATAAAAAAAATAAAATGAAGTTAAAAAGTAAAAAAAAAAAAACATATATATAAAAAATATTTTTTTTGAAATTTATAAAAAATTTAATAAATCCTTAACTTTGAAATGAGAATGATCGACTGTCTTTTACTAAAACAAATTTTTCAACAAAATACAAAATGTGGGCGCAAGTATTCCAAAACTGTAAATATGACAATTAACTGTGCAATTACTAGAAGTGTGTACCTTAGAATTCGTACGATTAAATTGCATGCATACAGGGTTTTTTTTGTGTTTTTGTTTGTTATTTTTAAAGACAAGTTTCTCCAAAAGTTTTCAACTTTAAACCAATTCTGGTCCATTTACAGTAATGTTTATTATAATTATCTGCTTTTATAATAGTATATATAATATATATGAATTTAAGCTACAAATTTTAATTAGGCTATTTTAAATTTTATATTATTAAACTTACAACAAAGTCAGTTCATGTTTTAATTTTTTTTTATATATATATATATATATATATATATATATAGTGTGTGTGTGTGTGTGTGTATACTGTAATTTATTTACATATACATATACACATGCACAAACACACACAACATACACAGTAGAGAAAAGGCAGGTTTGAGACAGCAGACATTAAGGATTATTTTCAGAATTTGTCTGTTCACTGCAGTAGTTCTGAGGATGTCTCATGCTAACAGCTCCCATCAGCCTGTCTGCTGTCTGTGTCTAATAGAACTGGAGACTCACGCTGGCAAGTAGGAAGCTCAGAGTACAGGATTAGAGGATACAGGAGACAATCCATGTCGGACACACACACACACCGTGAAGTCAGCCTCACTTCATTGTCTGAGAGGGATCAGACTAACCTTTGTGATGCTGAGTCTTTGCTTTTACAGTCGCTATGGCAGCCGACTGCAGCAAGGGATGCTAGGATGCTGTTTTGTGAGTTAGCAAAAGAATCGGTGGCTTTTTTGATGCCTTAGTCACTGTTACATTGCACACAGACACACAGATAGTGCTTCAACAATAGATGCATGAACTCAAGCACCTCTATCAGAGTGAAGCTTAGGGAACGCTTCTTTAGTGATGCTCTGTATGAGCTGCTGCTTTGTCAGGTTTATGATTTGTGCATGACTTCTCATCACAATGTGAGCTACAACTATTTGCATAATTTAATATGTCAAGTACGTTTTTTAATATTTGTCTTTAAATAGTATGTACAAAAGTGTATATTGCGTATGATATATTGACATAAACATGCATTTGTATTATATTTAGGCATGCAGATTGATTAAAACACATTTCCTTTACGAAGTCTTAGGAGAGTCGTGTTTTTGTTGTTGTTTTTTTAACATTTAAAAATGTATTTGCATGTTTGTATAATTTTAAAAGGGATGCCATGAAAAAAATAATGTTAAAAATAAAAAATAAACATTTATGTTCCCAGCATACTGGGGTATGAATACAAGTCAACTATTTCAACTAAAACTATTAAACATCATTTTTCAGTAGTCTAACTGCGTTGCCTTGCCTATATATACACAGTGGGTACGGAAAGTATTTAGACCCCCTTAAATTTTTCACTCTTTGTTATATTGTAGCCATTTGCTAAAATAATAAGTCAATTAATGTACACACAGCACCCCATGTTGACAGAAAACACAAAATTGTTGACATTTTTGCAGATTTATTTAATATATAAAATAAAATATTTATATGCGATTAAAATGCGATTATTTTCGATTAATTAATTACAAAACCTGTAATTAGATAAAAAAAATTTTAATCGAGTCCCAGCCCTAATATATATATATATATATATATATATACTGAAAGAAAAAAATGCTATTAAAAATTCTAATATGTACTATAATACTGGATAAATAATACTAAAATAATTAATACATTGCTTCCCACCCCCCACTTTCTGCAACTCCATGATAATCCCTGTCCAGATGGGACTAGTTTTTCCATGGAACGTGAGAAATTTGTATTTCCCAGATATTAATGCCATCTGAACTCACCAAATCAGTGTTTTTCTTAAACCAACCTCTGTAAAAAAAAATTCCAGACCAAATTGCCTTCTGTTTTCCGCAAACTCAGGGGTCCTCTGAGAAATATATTCCTGTCCAAATGCAGATGTCTTTGATTGCTGATATTAAGATTCATCAAAAGATGCATCATCACATGTGAAGCCCACATTTAGAAACCCTCTGTAGTCCTGTTCGAATTGATACATGAATTCACAGTGATAAGAATTATAACATTACTTAGAAAAATAGTATTGTGCTCTTATTTTGATCATTGGTTCATGTGGACCAGTCAAATGTAATCCAATGTAACTAAAGACATGGAATCATCACAGGACCTGAAAACTGACCTGTGGGTATTAAACACTTTGCAGCTCACACCATTATGCAGAGTGGTTTTCTGTAGTCGGATCTCTAAAGGCCACACGCTGTCCGTCCTGCCAGAAAACCGGATTTAGCGTCGCAGCTTTTGGATGTTAAAAGTATCATCGCTCAGCTCTAACTGAAGTCCTTTTAAAAGAGCTGTAATATTCACTGAATCCAACACAGTGAGAAAAAGACTCTAAAGCCCATCCAATGCGCTGACTGTGCTCTGGGAACTGGGGCTGGAGCTTGGGAAGAAAGGAACAGTAACTCGGAGCGTCACGTTCGGAATATCAATGGGTCTGGCGGGGTTAATGTTTAACACACCACTGCCAAGGAAAATTCAATTGCTTCCACAAAATGGGTGATATTTGAAAAGGAGCCTGAAGGAAAACTTCAAAGCATCGGCTCAGCAGTGTCTCCACGGATACCGAGTCAATGGGACTGAATGAGAGCGATGAAGACATGGTAATTTAGGTAGATTATTATTTTGCATGCGTGTACGTGGTTCATATTAGCTATATTTTGTTTGGTAAGGACGTGTCAGGATCTTAGAATGAGGAAATGGAAGAGCGAGTGATTTGCGCATTGACAACGTCTGTAGAGTTGTCATTAAAATAAATTGACTAAATAAAAAATTACATTTAAGCCCAAGTTAAATGGCACTTTCCATTGTAACAGGCCATTTAAATGCTTGCTTAATAATTGTAATTAGCCGATACGGTATCATATGTGCCACTTGGAACTATACATTATTCAAATTAATGTTAATGAGTTGTTTTCATGATTAAATTATAAATGAGTCATAATAATCCCAGAAATGTGGCAGTGTTTTAAACAGCAAGACCTCTTGGCTTTAAGCATTTCAGTCCATTAACTCAAAATAATTACCTCATTTGCGAAAATGATTAGTCGCTTCTTTTCTCCCCATGTTCCATGGTGTTATCTAGGTTATGAAATGATTATTTTCTCTGCAATCGTGACACTTACGAAGCTTTCAGGAGTCAATGCAAACAAGTTCAACTCATCAAAGTCAGCATGTCTCTCCTAATCGGCTGTTTTGAGTTGTTTGGCAATTACAAACACAGCTCTCTGCCGTGTTTGCAACAATGAAATTAAAAACTCATTTACCATTTTTTTTTCTGTATAAACTCTTGATTTCACACCTCATTGGCGAGACTTGTGAAGCTCATTAGGCTAAATCGCTATTTCACTGATAAAAGCGTTGTGGTACTTCCTGATACTCTGTCTTCAAGCTGCAATGCAACCTGGTGCAGAATTGACATTAATTATCAATTGCATGTGGTTCATTAAGAGTGTATAAGGAAATAAATACATATTTGGTGAAAGACTAGCCCTTATAAATGATTGAGTTTTGTTTATTTTTTAATGAAGTCATTCATGTTTCATGGATTATAGGTTTTCGGTTTGACATAAACGGTGTACAAGATTTAGCTTTGGAAGGCTTTTACTAGAAGGATACAATTTTGTTCAGTATAAATTTGATATAATTAAATAGACCTTCATAGCTGTCACAGCTGTTTGCACTTGTTGTCAGGCCTGTTTGATCAATTTCCCTACATGAGGCTCTTAATTAAATTTCAGTACTCCAGTCAAACCTGCTTGACTTTATACTATGATAAAATAATCCTCAGGTTGCGCCAACTTGTCTAATGAAAGATAGCAAACAGGCAAAAATGCTCTATACTAGTGGCCAAGTGAACTTATTTTTTTTTAATTCCAAGATGTACATTTGAAAACCCCCCCACTTTAATTGTTCTGGAAAACTTAACTTTTTATAATTTGTGTGAAAACAAACTTTTAGCCTAATTTAAGCTAGGTGCACACTCCTTTACAATTATTGCTTTGCAGACTTTACAAATATGATCCCAGCTATAATGTCATATTGAGTAGCTTTGCGTCCTTCATATTCCCAAAGAGTCTTTAGTTTTCTAAAAAAACATCTTCCCTGGCGGCTCAGTCTCGAAGGGTGACATCAGCATCTGTCTGGTCTCGAAAGGCTCATTCATTCTCGGTCTGGTCTCGTAGGGCGTATTCATTCCCAGTCTGGTCTCGAAGGGCATACTCACTTCCTGTCTGGTCTCCCAGGGCATACTCAGTTCCTGTTTGGTTTCGAAGGGCATATCCATTCCCTGTCTGGTCACGGAGGGCATATTCACGGTCGGTAGGGCGTTCAAGGGCGCAATATCAGCCTGATGGCCCCAAGAGGGCTCGGTTGCTGTTTGGCCATACCAAAAGGGCTCAGTCGCCAACCGCTCCACCCGGGAGGAGGGCCTCGCTGTCCGTTTCGCCCAGGTGGGTGTTCCCGCCATCAGCACTGCCCGTTGGGCTTCTCCACCGCCTACTCCGCCCAGAGGGACGTCTCCGCCGCCTACTCCGCCCAGAGGAATATCCGCCCTGGAAGGTGTTCCCACCATCAGCACTGCCCGTTGGGCTTCTCCGCCGCCTACTCCGCCCAGAGGGACGTCTCCGCCGCCTACTCCGCCCAGAGGGACATCTCCACCGCCTGTTCAGCCGCATTGGGCTTCTCCACCACCCGCTCCGCCCCGGTGGCCACTTCCGCTGTCCACACTGCTCAAGTGGACTTCTCCGCCGTCGGCCCCACCCTGGAGGTTGTTCCATCCGGCTTCCAAGTCTCAACCGTCTGGAAGCCGCTCCTTTGAGGGGGGGCTATGTCACGATCAGCTGGAGGTCCAGCTCAAGCCACTAGAGGGCACTCCACGAACTCTGTGTGTGTTTGTCTCTGTTTACATGCCCGGACTCTTTCCATGAACTTTCCATGAACTTTCAATGGTTTCCCCTCCTGTGTTTCTGTATTTCTAGTCATTTGATTATACTTATTGTTGCCGACCACTGCACGGACTCTGACCACTCTCTCGCCTCGCCTCTGATGCCCACCATTGCCGGTATTGACCCTGAACACCTGTCTGACTCTGCTCTGTATTTCCCAATAATCGGTTTGCAAGTGAACCCGAACGTCTACTCGCTCCCTGCTTGTAACAGTAACAGCACTAAGTGAATTAAAACATCCTGCAAAGTGCCCCGTGTACAAAGTTACTGTCTCTCAAAAGAAAAAATCTACTCTAAATTATGGAATTGGAGTGTGAATGCACCTTTATACAAACTCATAAGGAGAGTATTTGACACTTGAATTACTCCATCATACGTTCAAAGAGTTTTTTGAAACTTTGGCCATGTTTAGCATGAGAATCCAAGACACATTTGCACACAGAATTGACATGGGGGCTATCAAACAAAACAGTCTCTTAATTTTATTATGGCCTGTCTTGAAAAGAAAAATGGGGAAAATAATGAAGACTATGTGTGAGTAGCAATTGGTGGTTTGTAGTTGCACTAATTGCATCACCAGGTTCTTTAATTGCACCTAATGCTTTTTGATTTGATTTGTCATAGGAGAAGCCATATTACAGGACTCTGCTTTTAAAACCAATTGCGTTTGTTGGCAAACTAGGGAATAAAACAGATTTTATCCTTAGATCAGAGGAATCTTTGCAAAATTGGTTTCATTCAGTGCGTATCCGGTTTTAGCCCATAGTTGTTCTACAGTAGCTACTTACATAATTTTTGGTGTACATTTATTGCTGTCAATAAACTCTTTACTTCTTGTTAGGGTTAGGGTTAATAGTTAATAGTTACTAAGGTGGTTGTCAAGTTTTAGTATTAGGTAGGATTAGGGATGTAGAATATGGTCATGCAGAATATGTGCTTTGTAAGTACTAATATCCAGAAAATATGTTAATAATAGGCCCGCTAATAAGCAACTAGTTAATAGTGAGAATTGGACTCTGCTAAAGTGTTAAAGGGTTATTTCACCCTCATGTCGTTTCAAACCATTTTCAGACCATTTTTTTTATCTTTATATTTTGTATTTTTGATGATATCAGAGAGCCATCTCACCCTCCATAGACAGAAATACAACTGAAATGATCCCAGATCCTAAAGGGTGGTAAAAACACTGTTAAAACAGTCCATGTGACATCAGTGGATCAACTTAAGTTTTGTGACACCAGGAGAATACTTTTTTGCACAATAAAAACAGCATCATTTAACTTTACCACTAATGTCGCATGGACTGTTTTTCTAATGTTTTTACTACATTTCAGGATCTGGGATCATTTCAGTTGCATTGCTGTCTATGGAGGCTCAGATGGCTCTCTGATATCATTAAAAATATCTTAATTTGTGTTCCGAAGATGAAAAAAGATCTTTTGGGTTTTGAACGACATGAGGGTGAGTAATTAATGACAGACTTCTTTTTTTGGGTGAACAAACACTTCAACATGAGCCCTCTTTGCCAACTTAAACCCTCTGTGAAGTAATAATTGGAAATTCTCTCAAAATTATGTGGATTCCAGTTGAATGATTGATAAATAACAGTAATCGTGACTGCACTTTTAGTTGAGATGCTGATGTATGATAGAAAATGATATTCTGTATATAATTTTGCACTACCATGACACAAGACGATAACTTGTTAAAATCGTCGTCTACTTTTTGATCGCTTAGACTGTGAGCTGTTCTTGAACAATGCTAAGATTCACAGAAATCAGTGTATGAAAATTCATATCACAGCAAAAAAAAACAACCTCTGAAGCCATTTTCCTAGTTTTGTTACCGTGTTTTGCTTTTGTATGAATGGAAGTACACTCAGGAAAATGATTAATTGGATGAACTCAATTTAATTGAAGGTAGGATTTCCATCCAATACAAATGTGTAGCCCTAACTGATAAAAAATAAATTAATGCGATTAAATTTAATTGAGTTGGGTCAACTCAATTTGATCAAATATAGCTTTAGTGAAAATGAAACGTTTTATGCTTGTTGAACTCAAAGTAAACCATTTTAACCAAAGAATAAATTAATAGGAAGACATCCTTCTACACTGAGAAAAAAAAAAAAAAAAAAAGATATGTTTGATTTATTTAACTTTAGGCATTAGCCAACTTGTTATGCATAACATAAGATGGTTTTAATACATCCATGGCATACCCAAAGTATTATTGTTATAATTGTTATTAAAACAACTTTGATTCATGTTAGCAGGTCCTTAAGCACATGCTCTACACTTTACCACAAAGGTAACCCCCAAAAACACTAACATAGCAGACGTTCTTTTAAATAAAAACATAAAAGAGTTTTAAACTTTAACAAGTCTCCTAGTTTTATCATCTTAATAAAAATGCCTAAAATAACATTTTATTTTAAGATTTACTATCCTTATCCTGCTCTGTGCAAAGCATGATGGGAAGGGGAAATCCACTTCCTAGTTACACAATTAAATTAATTTATGTTCTTTCAAAATTAAAATATTGAGTTAAAACAAAACCAAAACTGTTTCGAGTCAGTTTAACACAATGCAGTTGTTTAAATGGGGAACCAAACATAATTGTGTTAAATGAAAATATATATATATATATTTTTTAAGTAAACTATAATTTTTTTGAGTGTATACGTTCAAAAAGCAAATATCAGCAAATGTTTTACATCCTGTCAGTATCTGACAACAAAACTCTAAATGGTTGGAAGACGAAGATATCAAGTATCCCACATCTGACTTTGAATGGAACACAAAATAAGAGCTAGAGCGTTGTAGGCATGCAAGCCGAGAGTTATGTATCAAGTCTCTTGATATACGTTTTTTGCTATGGTAATGTTCTCACCATCTGAGAGAATCATAAATAACACGCACAGTAGCATTCTTACCAAACACTTCTCTCAAATTATTCCTGAATTCTGATATTCAGTGGAGATCCTACAAAGAGCCTTTTATGTGCAGGGGCTTTGTATTAGAACAACTCCACATTTGGCATTTTAACGGCATTTTCTCTCAGGTTTTTGTTCTTCGCTGTGGAAGTATGGGATACTAGTCATGAGAATTGAAGCCTTTGCAGCCTTCAAAAAATCTTCGACTTTTTAGCCCTCCCTGTTTATTCTTCTCCCACTTTGCATATATGTGTGCGTGTTAAAGAACGAGAGTGTGATAAAGCGTGTACATGTATATTTCTCTCAGTTTGTGTCCTTGGGTTTTATGGGGCATTTGGATGCCATGATGAAAGCTATAGCCTTGGGGACAAACTGAGAGGTGTACAGTACAAACGGGGTAATGATGTCATGAGAGCTGCTTTGAAACCCAACAGCCACGGGAAACAAAAGACTATTACACCCTCCTCTCTTCCTTTATCTACAGACTCATCCCTCCATCTCTTACCTCTCCTATCGCTCATCCCTTACTCCTTATTTTCTCTCTCAATCTTCCTTTCTCTGCAGAGAGGCTTGTGTCTGTAGTCATCATACGCAGGGCACAGCGGTTTTCCGAAGTGTCATAACACGTTAACAGTCCTGCCACTCAAGCTCCTCCTGCAGAGACCAAACAGAGACCAAGAGCTCTGGTTATATCTCTGCAACACAGGGACCTAATAGAAAACATATCCTCCTTTATGACAGTCCTTCTCAATGGGTTTTGCTTCAGGAGCTCTAGCGACAAAATACAGTGCCAAAATGCTTTATACTACTATGAAAGTAACTAGAAAATGTGTGAACGTGAATGCTTTTTGGAGAATTGCGTGTGTTTGTTACTATTTTGCGGATCTGACTGCACTCACAGCTGTTTACTCAATTGGTTTTATGCATTTGGCTTCTGTTTAATCACACCACTAAATCAGTAGAAAAGCAGAGGGATTTTTTTTAAGCCAGTCTGTGGATATTAAAGAAATACATCACTCAAAAAATGAAAATTCTGTTACGCGTTTATGGTCATGTGTTCCAAAGCTACGTGATTTAAATTCTTTAATCTAATACAAAACAGAAAGTACAATCTTGTCATTTCCATATATCAAAAGTGACTAAATATAAACCATAAAACAGCTACATGAGGAACCAATGGAGTTGTATCTGTCTCATCAGGTTTGTCAGTAAGGTTTTGTTTTTGAAAGAAGCGTATAATTTTATGCAAATGCAAAATTTATCTGAAGTAACAGTTAACTTACTTGTAGTTTTTATTATTTTATTTTTTTTGTAACTTATTTGTTACATAATATTTCAGTTTCAAATATTTAGCTGTGCCATCAAAGGATTGAATACATTATAAAATAAATTGAAAAATAAAACATTTAAATTTTAATTATATTATATCACAAAATACTATTTTACTGTATTTTTGATGCTTGTTGAGCATAAAAGACTTCTTTTAAAAACATGAAAACATCTTACCCATATGTATATGTATACCGCTAAATATTAATAAATCGAATATATGGATTTTTTATTATTATTGTTAGTATTATTATGGGGAAAAGCAACATGGACAAAAACTACAGAAGAAGGCTGTGTTTCACAGAAGAAGGAAAATCATGAGGGTTTGAAATGATACGAGTTTGAGCAATATTAGTTTGGGGTGAACTGTCCCTTTAAATCTGATCTTGTAATATGATACCTCACTCATCTCACACTAACATTGTGTATTGCTTGGTATTCAAAGCAGTCACCAGAGTCTGCTTTTTAACAAAAACCAAAAAATTGTTTACATTTTGCCCTTATTAATATGCTAGAGGTAGACTATTTCAAGACACATCTGCCACCCTCCTGTTAAAAGAGCACAGAGACCTCAATCTATTAACTTGTCAGGTATTAAAAGTTAAACTGACCTGCACATCAGCGCTAATGCTGAAAGACTCAAGAGATGGTGCGGTATTAGAAGAAAGGCAAAGAGAGATCAAGACTTGTGTCTGTCTCATCAGATTATTCACCTTTTGACCTGAACATGCTAAGCTTCTGCTAACGCTAAATCCACACAATTGGATTTGCATTGAGTGGATTGTGGTTTTGTATTGCTTTGTTTCTTTACCCATTTTGTTTTCTTGTTGTTGTTGTTTTTACTATTCCATTTTTATAATTGGTATTTTAGTTTTCCTGAGAATTAGGAGATCAGCTGGTTATGCAATTTCACATTAATTCAGGATAACACATGTTAGCTGTTCCCCTGTGAGGGCGATGCTATGTGTCCACAACGATCTAAATGGAAAAATATATGAAGATGAGTAGATGATAGTTTGTTCCCTCGTCTGAATATCATATAATGAATATACAGAATATGATATAGCCTAGATAGTAAAAAGATCTATTAGTTATTAATATTTTAGGTTTCTCTTTAGCTTATTAAAGAGGGTTTTTATATTAACATTTACTGACATATCACTTGAAACTATGATTGTTTTAAGTATTTCTATAAACGTTTAGTTTACTTATTAGTATACTTAAGTCCAATTGCAGGATATTTTTATTTATTATATATTTTTAGTATATACTTAGCATGAAATAAATATATTTCAAATATATTTAAGTAGGCTGAATTTATTTTTCACTATAGGGATGCCATGATCTAAACTCAAAACCTTTATTCATTTATAATCATTTATAATTAATAACATTGGAAATGTCAGCAATATATTGACCACTGAACTGGAAATCTGGTCACTTTTTTTCTTTTCTTATGCTTTATTCATAAGAAACGTACGATGGACCTTCCTTTGAACTCTGTCCCAACCCTACCAGAAGTCAATTTTCATTTGACTTTCTAAATTCCTTTTTTCATCTTGTTTTTCTTGCTTAGGTCTTTATTGAGGTGCATTCCGATTGGCTGCTGAAAGGCTATGCCGTGCATTATGTTCATTAACGTTCATCTGGGGAAAACTGGGTTGTTTATAACAAACACTGCACTGTCACAGTGTGTTTTTCAAAATAATGTGTTGTTCGTGGTGTGAAGTGTGTTGTCTGTAGCGGGTTTAGCATGCCGTATGCAGTGTTTAGCCTGTTGTGTATATTCTGTTGGGTGAAGTTTGTGTTGTGTCAGTCCCCTCGGCTGTATCTCTGCTTCACTAGTCAGTTTGATCCTGATGGTTTCCGTCAGCCCCATCAGCAGCCTGTTATTGCACTCTCAGCCAACTGTACATATCACCCACAAGACATTTCTAACACACACGCACCCGACACGCAAATAGAGATCTCACACACACACACACATCCAAAACTACCACAGAGCGTCCTCATTTATAATTCATAGTGGTCGGAATCAAAGCCATCTTTCCTTATTTTCCACACATGACTCCTGCTATTCACTCTTAACCCTGTTACTGAAATGGCAACTTGCTTTTTCACACCAAGAATCACTTTCTCACCAACTCCTCATGAGTTCACGAGCAATACACTCTCTGTTGGGTGAGGAGATTGGGGGAAAAGACTTGTTGCCATGGAGATGAGAAAAACGACCACGTTCAATTTCCCCCGTGAGATTATTTATAGTTGTCTTTATTGGGCTTTATTGAAAGGGGGAAAAAAGATAGGGAGAGAAAATTGCTCACTGGTCGGAACAATATGTTATGGTACAAACGGATGGGAGGTCACAGGATTCGAAATGGAAGGGCCCTTTTATTTAGTCACAGCACCAATTAGCTGAGCAGCCCACTTTCTTGCTCTGGCTTAATGTGGTTTACACCTCCGCGCTTGGTTTTGTGCAGGCGGTTTTCAGGTTTGTTGGTGGTGTGTTTTTTATTAGATTGTTTATTTCTGGTTAAGGATGGGAAAGGATTATGCTGTTGAGTTCAGCCTGGACTGTCACGTAATTATCTGTCATTTAGTGATGAGTAAAATGATTTAGTTCAGTGGTTCACAAACATTTTAGTTCAAGCATCACCTTTGATCTGATTAGAACGTCCAAATTCCATCAAGTCACCAGAATGTTAATAAATGTCTTTGAGCATAATTACTGTGAATAATTTGAGCATAATGCTTATCTAGACACAAATTCATTTTTACATTAACCTCAATATAATTTTTTTTTTTTTGTGATAGATAATATATAAATATGTTAATAGCAGATATAACAGGAAAAAAGAAAAAAAAGATTTTCAAATAAAATTCTGAAATTGGTTACCAAATATTTATAACAGGGGAATATATATATATATATATATATATATATATATATATATATAAACTGATTTTCTGCTAAAGAAACCTTTCTTATTGTCTTATTGTTATCAATGCTAAAAACAATTGTGATGTTTGATATTTTTTGTGGAAACCGTGATACAGTTAGCCTAATATAAAATAAAAACAAAATTTTTATATACTGTAGAATGATTTTTTAAAAATGTATTATAGAAATGTTTATAGCATTATATGTCTTTATATTATAACTGTCACATCTGATCTATTAAAAAAATAATTACTGACCCCTTACTTATGCAGGCCGTACAGCATGATTCTGGACGTTTGTGCTGTTTTCTGAGGTTTGTTTATGTTATCAAGATTTTTACATCAACAACATTTTGTATTAGTAGTAATAGGCTATTTTCTGTCCTGTTTTGACCCTCCTCATCAGAACGTTCCATTGGAATAGTTGTGGTGGATTGTAGACTCAGAAGCTAATGCCCACTGACGTATGTTGTTTGTTTGACATCCTATATCCTTCAGAGATGGAGGCTGCTGTGTTTAAGGTTAAAAATGCATAAATATTCAGTACATATCCAACAATGTAATAAAAGACAAAGCAATAGTCATCACACGATTAAAACGGTTACTCACATTTTTGTATTATGCCATCTGAAAATCCTCTGTTAAATTGTGCCTTGTTTGTAAACAAGTGTGGCAAAATTAAGTGAATGAATGACTAAGTTCTTCCTGATGTGGTTTGGCACTTTATTAATCAGTGAGTGGGGCTAAACAAGCAGTGATGAAGAAGCAGGCATTGATCTTCTGCTGTGGTGGCTTTGTTAGCCACATTAATACGTTACAAAGCTCAAAGTCTCCCAAAAAAGGGATTTATTCTATCTAATAGAGAAGGCTGATGCAGACCAGGCTAAAACGTCTTGTGAAAACACGCCCCCACATGTCTATGTCACGATGTGGAAATATTTGCATAAAGCAGCCCAAATGTGCATGCAAAGAAAGAAGGCGTGGTTTCAGTAATGCAGCAGTGTGTAGACTTATCCTCAGACGTCAAATACATGGATTGTTGACTGAACATCTGATGCATATGGCAAACGAAAGTGGAAACACTTCAGGAGTATGGAAGTGGTCACTGGATTGGTTGAATTATGAGATGCTGTATGTTTCTGTGCAAAAGCACTTTATTTGACCTTCTGAAAGTAGATGCAGTTAGGAATCATGGTTAAGATGATTTACAACAGAACAGCACAACGCAACACAGATATGAAAATTTTTGCAACACATTTTATGGACTAGGTTTCGTAAACCTACAGTAGGAAGGCTGGATAACAAACGAATAGGTTACATCTGTAACCAAGGTTTTCTGAGACACGGGAATGAGTACTGCACTATGACGCTATGGGAAAAACTCCTTTATTCCTCCTAACTGAAGCCTTTTTAAATCACGCAGTGAAAACAGCACGGCCATTGGTTAGTGCATTGCTATCTGGATAAACCAATCGGTTGGCTGCCAGGCTTTTACTCCTATGGGGCAGTCCTGGCCCAGTGAAGAGTAAGCTAGTGTAATAGTGTCTACAACCCACTTAGAAAGCCTTTGATTCGAGATCGGTAGCCCTTTAGCACGGACTCCAAAGCAGATAAACAGCTGGTCAGACCGTCTAAAGGTAGCCTACCACTCAATGTAGGCTCTCAATGCCCTGACGGGGCAGAGGGGGTTAATGACATGGCCCTTGTTAGGGGGTAGCACCGAAGGAGATACCCCCTGCGCTCTGAAAGGCACGGCGAGCATCTTCAGTATATACCCGAGCCTTGGTTTTAGGATGACTTTTGAGTGATTGGGCTCGAATTCCAGGCAGGCAGGGCTCACAGACAGTGCTTGCAGGTTGCCTATTCTTATAGCTTCTTATTCTTATAAGTAACTTATTCCAGTGCCAGCAGCAGAACAGTCTTTAGCATCAGTGCTTTCACTGTAACCATTTTAGGGCTTCAAGCACAGTGGGCAGGTTGAGTGGGCCTGAGCCGTCTAGCTCCTCTTAGAAAACGGATAATAAGAATATCCTTGCCCACAGTCTGGCCTGCTATAAGGTTGTTTTGGGCTGCGACAGCCGCCATGTAAGCCTTAAGGTTGGATGGAGAGTGTCCCCTATCCAGCAGGTGTTGCAGAAAAGACATGACATGACGAGGGGACATGACTGACCAATTCACAGCATAACCGTGTCTAGTAGACGGGTCTCTAGCGTGAGATATGTGAGAGAAAGCATGTGAAACATGTAGGGCCCACAGACAGATTGAGCACTCCGTCTGAGAGAGGAGATCCCGTTTCAGGCGAATGGGCCACGGGGCTGCCGTCAACATTGTGTGTAGGTCTGCAATCCACGGCTGGTTCCACCAGAGGGAGGTGACCAGGAGGACTTTTTGACCTTCTGCCCTGATTCAGCTGAAGACTTGAGGAATCAGCGCGATCGGGAGGGGGTGAGCATAGAGGAGGAGGCTGGGCCAGTTCTGGACCAGCGCGTCCATTTCCCTGGGCAGCGAGTATTGCACTTCCGCTTTGACAGACGTTTTCCAGATTAACTGGGTAGTTCGTGGGTGAAGAGTCCATTCCTGTGGATGGACTGCTCCCCGTGACAGCATGTCCGTGCCCTGGTTCAGTTCACTGGGGATGTGAGTTGCCCTTATCGAGTGCAGGTTGTGCTGGGCCCATCTGAGGAGGCGAGCAGACAATTTGAAAAGGTGCTTTGATGACAGACCCCGCTGATGATTTATGTATGACACCACCCTCATACTGTCTGAGCGAACCAGGGCGTGACTGTTCCTCAGTTGCGGTAGGAAAACGTGACAAGCGTGCCATACTGCTAACATTTCCAGGCAGTTCATGTACAAGCTGCTGTCTGCATCTGACCACATGCCTGAGGCCGACGAACCCTTGTGCAGCGCGCCCCTCCCCTTCTTGGAGGGATCTGTCACAATCACTTTCCTTCTGCAAACCTCTCTGCAGCCACTGGGTGCCTTTCCTTAAGCAGAGAGCTGTAATGCAGGCTCCATCTACTCTGAGCTGAACACGTCCATGACGCTAAGCTCGCGGTGGCACCCGCGGCTTCAAACAGTATTGCAGCAACTGCATCTGTAAGAGACCGAACCGTAGCACTGATGAGGACCCATCATTCCCTCATCATTCGAGGGGCTTGTGGGCACCTTGGCAGGAACCGTTCATCCAGACGTCTCCGCGACAGCTCCTGTGGCAGAGTCCACTCCAAACCGAGCTCACTGACAGCCTTTGAGAGGACATGGAAGAGTTCGGCGTCCATCCCAGACTTGAGAGACGGAATCTGAGAGTGGAGTAGAGTGGGCGGGTCACCTGAACCGACAGCTCCTCTGCGTCTAAAGCTGCAGAAGACTTGGAGTCCTCTTGCAGCTCGTCTTCACTGTTTCCGAATGAGACAAGGTCGCTTTCGCAGCCGCGGAGGGATGCTGGTCTTCATTCAGGAAGAGAACGTGTGAAACAGCTCTCCGGGGAGGTGGTGCGGGATGTGCCAATCAGAGCAACTTCTGTGTGGGTCTTGCAGAGGCAGGAAACACACTCCCTGTGGCTGTCCTCAATGTGCAGGAGGGTCCTGCAGGTCGAACAGTGGTGACAGTGCATGTCAGTCCTTAGAAATTTGCTCTAATAGAGAAATTTGCTCTTCTAATAAAAACGTTGGATGGCGGCAGGGGAAATATCCAGCTGCAAAGGCGATTTCAACAACATTGGTTTCTTGAGTCAGAACAACAAAGTTGCACACAGGGGTGTGTGTTGCACGTCGCTGAAGGAGAGGAAATCTGATTCCTGCTGCAATGCAGCCGCTATATATACACGGCCCGCCCACTCCGGGAGCTTCGCCAGGAGCCGCGGCCATTGGTTGGCACAGCACGGCTGGATTGGTTTATCTGCACTAATCAATAGCCGTGCAGTTTTCACTGCGTGATTAAAAAAGGCTTCAGTTACGAGGAAAAAAATGAGTTTTTCCAATAGCATCTTAGCAGATGCAGTACAAGTGAAGTGTCGACAGGAAAGAGTGATGCGCTGTGTGTTCTGTTTCACACTGGCCAATCAAGCAGAGCTGAAGCAACATTAGCACGTTTGTCATGTGCAACCGTTCATATTGTCAAAAGTTCAGTGAAAATGCAGTTGACCAAGCTGATCGCAACTAACTTTGCAAGTGTGACATGAACAGTATTATCACAGGGATGTGTGTGTGTGAGAGAGAGAGAGAGAGAGAGAGAGAGAGAGAAGGGGTGTACTGCAAATACGAGCATCATCACTGTGTCTGTCACGGCAGTATATTCTTTCTGTCCCTGACTCTTTTCAAGCTTGGACATTATGAATGAATGAATGATGCTTTTATATAGCGCTTAAACATGTATGACCATACACCCCAAGTGCTATACAATCATGTGGGGGAGGGGGGTCCCTCCTCAACCACCACTAGTGTGCAGCATCCACGACGGCAGCCACAGGACAACGGCGCTCACCACACACCAGCTACAGATGGGGAGGAGAGATACAGCCAATCAATGGATGGGAGGCCATGGTAGACAAGGGCCAATTGGGAATTTGGCCAGGACACCGGGGTTATACCCCTACTCTTTACGATGAGTGTCATGGGATTTTTAATGACCACAGAGAGTCAGGACCTTGGTTTAATGTCTCATCTGAAAGACGGTGCTCTTTTTACAGTATAGTGTAGAGTCCCACTTTATTGGGGCATTAGGACCCACACAGACCACAGGGTGAGCACCCCCTGCTGGCCTCACTAACAACTCTACCAACAGCAACCTAGTTTTCTCAGGTCTCCCATCCCGGGACTGACCAGGCTCAGCTTAAATGTAGCTGAGAACAATTAATTTGTAGTACTTGAGAATATTGCACTTGTATACTGTAAGTATTCAAATGTTTTGTAAAAGTAGCTTAATAATTAATGGACAAAGTGAGTTGAGGATAAAATATTTAATAAACCGTCAATAAATGCATAAGTGTTACTGTCCTAAATAACTTGCTTTCATGTTTTTCTTGCAGGTTTATCTGCTGTTGGTATTCTTTACTGCTTGTGTTTACCTTGAAGTCATTAAGCTGTGCTAAAATCTGACATAGTGATAACTGAGCACTTCTTAGTACACAACCAACCCTTCTCTCTGTCTTTGTCATTCTCTTTTTGTGCTTGTTTTCTTTGATCAAACAGATCTGCAGGAAGAAATTGTTCATAGAGTGTGTGTCAGAGTGTGTGTAATCAAAGAGTGACGTGGTGCTGCTCTCATTAATGACAGACAGCGTAATTAGTTTGGCCCAG
Source organism: Enteromius trimaculatus (assembly GCA_032361065.1). NCBI lineage: Eukaryota > Metazoa > Chordata > Actinopteri > Cypriniformes > Cyprinidae > Enteromius > Enteromius trimaculatus. Next base: position 6,456,660 of record JAUMHP010000082.1, on the reverse strand, counting down.
AGAGAGAAACTCTCGGCTGTTGTGTCATCTGTCAGCTCGATTTGACTGTGTTTCAAAGCACACTTCAACTGAAGAGAGAGAGAAAAAGGAAGATGAGATGGAAAAACAAAGGGTCAGCTAAAGAACCCAACTCAGCTAAAGTCATTTCAAGTAGGAATGGTTTAACTAAAGCAAAGTGTTCTTGGTAGTTAGTAAGGTGTTTATTATGTCATTGCTTGGGTGGTTACTAGAGCGTTGTTGTGATCGTTCTGTTTTATCATGCGGCAGGTAAAAATTATAACTCTAATGGCTTAGAAATGTAATGGATATACCTCTTTTCAATAAACCACCTGATTTGAATAATCATTTATGGCAAGAGTACCGCAGGGTGAGTAGTTTAATACTTAATGTTTATGTTTTTTTCCTAACACTAAGTATGACTTTGCCTTAAAAACCACAAATCTGTTGGAGCATGGACAATGAATGTAATTAAAAGAGAGTGAAGAAGAATGTCTAGAAGACGAGGAAGTGAGTAAGAATTGTGATGCTCTAGTGAGAGTCAGGCTGCAGAAGAAAGTACAAGATGAGCATCTTTATTTATGGATTTCCACTCGGTCTAATTTAGAGCAAGTTCCTCTAGGATACATCTGAAAGGCTTCAGGGTGCAATGAATGAGCTCAGCCTTACACAACAACTCATATATGAGCCATTATGTGGAGGTATCAAGCACACACACTGCAGAGAAATGCAGTTTTTTGCTGAATGCAATTAAACATTTTTTGGCCTTTAATTAATAATTTGCATTCATTGTTACATTCAAATCTGGCCAATGAGTCAATGATTTGTTCTGTAACATAGTTTTTCAGTCGACTATGTTATATATTTCAGTCTGTTTTCTTAATAAAGTTTGCAAAATGACCTGAATATTTCTTTATCTGGCACTAAATAAAAAATGTAGTTTAAAATTAAACTTAATTTGACGCTTTAATCTCAAAACAGAAAATTCTCTTATTTGCGAGTTTAAATTTTTTCTCAGAATTGAGAGACAGAAACGCACAATTGTGAACAATAAAGTCAGAATTGCGAGATATGAACTATTATGCAATTCTGATTTTTTTTTATGCAGAAGTGCATGATATAAACTGATCGTTTAAATTAATCCATTTCGAATTTTGCCTTTGCAAGAAAAAGATTGAATTCTAATTCTGAAAAAAAGTGAATTTTGAATTAACATCTCAAAATGGACTTTATTTCTCATAACTGTGAGTTTATATCTCACAATTCTGAGAAAAAAGTCAGGACGGACAGCTCACGAAGGAATGGAACTGAGAGACACATTTTTATATTTTTTTAATTTTTTTTTAGAATTAAATGTGCCTTGCTAAGAAAAATATAGAATCCTTTGGGGAACAACACACACATCAAGCTATTTTTCAGCCAAGACTACTACACCTGAACAACACATTCACTGACAGCTCATGCATTAATATAACACATTCCATGACATCAAGAAGATTTCATCAGAATAACTAACACGATGGTTTATTTATCAGTCTCATGAAATAGTCATATGCTTTACATTTGATTCAGCTCTCCCATTAACTGGTTAAACTTACACACTCATTGATTTGCATATTTCATCAAAACAAAACAATGTTGCTTGGGAATTAGTGTATTTGGATGTATGCGTGTGCTGCTTTGCCTTGTTAGTATAGTAGTTTGACTTCCTCTGTTACCATACGACAGGACAGGAGGAGGATGAAACGATTAATTATTCTGTTTCCACATCTTCAGTGTTCTTAAAGAGACAGAAAGAGAATCTAATAATAAGGCCAGAAATTTACTCTCACACACATAGACATGTCAAGCAGGAGTCACCAAACAGCACAAGGAAGTGAAGTGAATGTGTAAATTGGATGCATTAGAAGATAACAGGTTTAATAGTGTGTGTATATGTGTTTAGCTTTGGGTGAATGTCTGTTCTTAATAAGACCCATTACTGTACATACTAATGATATGTACATGGTAAATGTGTAGCAACTACAACTGTCCTATTATGTGATAATATTTTATTTTACATTTATTTAAAAAAGAATTTGCCGTAGTGTAGTTAAAATAGCACATACTGAATGCTCAAGCGTGCATCTCAGTGGATGGCATTGATCTCAGTACAGTCATTGATCTTTTGGTAAATGCTCTTAATGAATTCACAGTCTTACAAATGACTTCAAGCATGAACGGCACATTTCTCATTTTGACACAGTAAACAGGATATAGCTGAATAAACAGCAAAATGTGTCAATTCCTTTCTTCCAGTCTTAATCTGTCTTTGGCTTTATCTTTCCCTTCTCACATCTCTGTCTTTCTCCAGATTTGGCGAGGCATGCCTGAAGAGGTTTTTCACATGCTAATGTTGGTGTGCTAACATCACAATTGCATTTACTGTTCTGTTTTAAAGGGGCATTCACGCTTATGGCAATTTGCATCGACAGAGTGACTGAAAGTCAATCATTCTGAATGAGAATTGATTTTGGATTTAAAGTTTTGTTTGCATATGAGGGCAGTCAAGTATGTTCAGAAGCTTTATTTTTAAAAGAGGGCTGACAAGCTCACTAAGGGCAGTCTTTGTTTATTCATAAATACAGTAAAAAATATTGATTTTGTGAAAAGTATTACAACTTAAAATAGAAATGGTTTTCTATTTGAATGCATTTAAAATGTATTTTATTCCTGTGATGTCAAAACAAATATTTTAGCAGCTACTACTATAGTCTTTGCTGTAATTAGCATGCAAACAGTTTGCTTCAATCTAGTGCTTTTAAGGGGATGTATTTTAAAGACCAAAGTATTAAAGCCATACACATTCAGAGAGACATTTTTGTCCATTCTGTCAAATCTCACGTTGTTTCCTCAGCGTTTGACCAAGTGCATTAAGACAGCATGTCAAGTTAAAAATAGTCCAATTTTTTAAAGCTGTGTCATGAGAATCCAGTGTTCTGTTCCAGTCCAGTGCACTCCATCTAGCTGTTTTTGAAAACAAGATGCATCTTATGTAAATTCTTGGGGTCAGGTGACTGCAACACCAGTCTACTTATACAAGTTGTCCAGTTGAGACCAATTAGTGCACTGTTTGTTTAGGCAACCAACTAACAAGTCAATTTTAAATATGTGGTTTAGTACCTTTTTAGTACAAGTCACCGCCATAGCAGAAAAATAGATGGCTTCATATATATATATATATATATATATATATATTAAAAAGTTTTTTTATACTCCATATAAAATTATACTCCATAATATAGCCTTACAGGGTGAAACCTTGGGTTTCAGTGTGGGACAAACAATAAAACCTCTTGAAAAGACATGATTTCAGTGTAATTTAATTAATTAATAAATAATAATATTTGTAACGTCTATTATCTTTGTTTAAGTGATAACTTAGATCTACAATATATAATTTCAGCAATTTATTATATTTGACTATTTTAAAGAAAATATGAGTACATAAATCATAAAGACAGAAAAGTCACTGTATAACAGGAATGATTCATAATCAACCTCTATGGGTGGAAGAGTGTGACGAGTAATGATAAATCTAGTTAAGGTCACAGTCAAAAAAGTATAAAAAAATAAATCAAAATACCCGAAAACAACTGAAGAAAATAGAAAAAGATATTTATAAATAAGGAAAGTATTAACAAATAAAAATAAATAAATAAAAGGTGTTAGCGGAACTGAGCCTTTATGTGATAACCCTGTTTTGACAAATTTTACAGTACCACACAGTTTTGATTAATTTATTCTTTATTGGAATCAAAAGAATGGTTATGAGCCACAGAAACCACCAGCACTAGGCAAAATGATATAAAAAAGGAGGACTATGCAGTTACTTAAGGGAAATGGTACTCTTATTTTTTGCATAAATATGCATATCCCTTATCTATCATGCAAATATGCTAAATACAATGTTAGATGGCCAAAACATGTATCAGACACCAGTATTCCTGGTTTAGGAGCAATGGTCATTTTGGACCTGATCGCCACCGCTTTGAAAATGGGGCCTTTCTTGGAGTCAAACTTTTAGTATGTTTTTAAGTACATCTGATACTACTGTAGTCCTGAGAAACCTTTTGTTAGAATTTCTTTGGGGTAAAGCCATATTTGCTCCTGACTACAAAGTTAAAATGTTTTTAGGACAGTACACTATAGTGGACACTATGAAAACTAAATGTGGCAATGTTTAATGCATATTGTTTCTTTCTCTCCCTCTCTTTATTTCTTTCTCTCTGTCCTTGTGTTCTTCTTTTTCATTGTTTGCCTAATTTGTTTGTCCTCTACGTTGCTTTCTGGCTCTCTTGTCTCTTTGTCCATCTGTCTTTCTGCAGTAGACTCAGTGTGTGTGGATGAGGCTGTGAGAGGGTGAGTGTATCAGGATGACGATGAAAGGCTTGCCCTCCAGCCGCAGCCACCACCACACACTCACACACTGCGACCCGTCCTACGAGTCTTTGACCCTCCGCCACGACCGACGGCCTTATGTCCTCAACCAGGCCCACCCAAGTGACCACAGCTTCTACGGGTGCCAGTCCGATCTGGCCAGCAGCACATTTCCACGCCGGCATCACGGCTCACATTACGAACTTAAAGACGAATGCGCTATAGTGCCCTATGTGGGACCAGGGGGCATTGCCGGGGGAACTGGGGGCGGGCGCGGCCCATGCAGCTCAGCTGCCATACCTTCATCCCTGCTGGAGAAGTTTGACCAGCAGCAACCAGTGAGAAAGGATGGGTATCACACGTTGCAATACAAAAGGACTGCGGCACTGGAGCACCAGCGTAGTGACAGTCCTGGGCGTATACGTCACCTCGTTCACTCCGTCCAAAAACTGTTCACCAAGTCCCATTCCCTGGAAGGTCCCAGTCAACGCAGCCTCAACGGAAATGACCCCGCCATCCCAGCCGATGCAATGGCTACTGCTACATCCCATCCAAATGTTTCCACCACAACTGTAGGCACCCTGCACAAGTCGTCCAGCAACAAGCGGGGGAAAAACAAGGAACGCAGCCGCTCCGAGCCCAAACCTCGCGCACGGACCCCTGGGTCGGGTTACTGGAGCTCCGACGACACTCTAGACAGGGAGATCTGCCTTTACCACCAGCATCAACCCTCTGGAGTCATGACCATGGGCCGGCATCCGGATAAATCCCAGTCCCACTACTTCTTGGGACAGAGCTACAACACACTAGGAGGAGGACGCTCGTCTCTGAAGACCTCACGAAGCAACAATGATGTTGGAAGTTGCTCAACTTGCTCCAACCCTACAGGAGGCGTTCTGGCTTTAAGAGGCCCAACATCAGTGGACCAGGCTGGGCCGCTTGTCAAGAAGAGCTCCTGGTCGAGCACGCTTACGGTGAGCAGGGCCCGAGAGGTGTACCAGAAGGCCACTGTCAATATCGATAAAGCTCTAGTCAAAGCACAGACCTGCCAGCAGGGACGAACCTGCCAGTTTTTACAGGTAGGAGAGATTTCTTCTCTCTTCATCAGCACGACCATCATCACCTTTGTCATTTCATCTGTGTCATCAGGTCAGCTTCCACACCTCATTCGTTTCTGCTGAGGATTCATTTGGTTTCTTGGTGTGGAAGGTGTGACATCTCTTCATCTTTGTTTTGTCATGTGCATCATCTCTCTCCACGTCTTCCATCTTTCAGCGCATGATCTTCCTGCTGTGTTTGCATGTTTGTGAAGACATACTGCATGTGCATGTCTTTTGTCTGAGCATGTTATTGGGGCCATTTACACAGGATGCACTTTTGCATCAGTCCGTGTTGTTTTTTTTGTTTTTCTTTGAGAACATACTAGAACGTCTTTGACTATTGTGATGTCATGTGTCTCGCGGGTTTGCAGTGGTTTCACATGAAAAGTGCTAAAGGAACATCTGTGACCTGTGATAGGTCTTGATTCATTTTAAATAATTTTCTATGAAATCATGATGGATTGATGCCTCAAATTATGCCTCAATAAATTCCAATTTTTTTGCTTGTTAATAGTTAGTAAGGTAGTTGTTAAAGGGATGGTTCACCCAAAAATGAAAACTTTGCTCATATTACTCACCCTCTTTGGAACAAAAATTAACATATTATTTTATGCGATCCAAAAACTTTCTACCATAGACAGTGTTATAAAGATTTATGGGTTTGGGATGACATGAGGGTGAGTAATTAATAATAGAATTTTCATTTTTGGGTGAACTATCTCTTTAAGTTTATGTATGGGGATGGATTAGTGGATCTAAACTATATTCATCCAAGAAAAAAAAAAATCTTCAAAGCCAATATTCCTGTAATATGCGTGCTAATAAGTCACTAATTAATAGTGAGAATTGGTCCCTAAACTAAAGTGTTACCGACATATTTAATAAGTAAAAGGCATCATGCTCTTTTTTTGTATTCCACTGTGCCTTTTAGCATAAAAACATGTCCTGTATGGATGGTCCCTAGTGTTGTTGAATCTATTAACATATGCTCAGGACTGACCTGCTGTGTTTTAGCGGAACTGAATATGACCGATTAAAATGAACTCGGAGACCATGGCTTGTGTTTTGATTTCTTTGTTGTGAGCTTAGGCTGTGTGATAGAGATATCATAAACAAATAAGAGAAGGATAAGTGAGAAAAAATTCAGCCTGCAGCCCTGGAGATCAGTGACTGTTTGTGAAGATTAAGAGGGAAAAAAATGGATTTTGTTTGTCCTTTTGCTGTCTCTCTCTGTCTCTTATGTTCCCTACGTGACACAGTTATTGAGTCTTAGAAAAAAAGAAAGTGGTGGAGAAAGCAAAGGAGAAGAAAGAGAGGGGAGCAGAGGAAAAGAGTAAGGTGCATGTAGAATGGGGAATTGAAAGAAAAGAACAGAAGAGGAGTTAAATACAGTCAAGGTCAACTCATTTGAAATGACCATGACTGCTGCAAAATGACAGCATAAAAATAGTCTACGCAACTTGTACACTGTATAAAAAAGGGGCTTAGTGATGATTAGGAAATACATTTAATTAAATAGTTTCTTTTGTTTTATAATAATAGCACACTGTTGTTATATTAACATATTTTTATATTAAAAAGAACATGTACAAACAGATTAGTTTAAACGTCAACAGAAAAGTTTAAATGCTACTTTATGGCCCTGTTTCATAAACAGGGTTTATCTTAAGCCAGGACTATTAGTTAAATTAAGATATTTAAGCAACATTTACAAAAACGCCTTGTAAGAAAAGGTTACAGGTGTGCATCTTAACACAGAGCATTAAAAAAGCAAAGATAAACTCACAACACAGCAAAATTAAAAAAAAGCAAACATACATTTAAAGACTGATAAAGAGATCACACAATCCTTATTAGGCATAATATTAAGAAATGTTTGTTGTGCAATAACAAAATACTACAAATAAAGTTTAATTCTAATTGTATATCAGTAAGTCTTTAAAGATATGTCAATAAATAATTTGAAGAATGCTAATTCTTACATACATAATGTATTTTAAATAAATTATGGGATGTTTTTTTTTTACTAGGAGATGAAAGCCTTTTTTTCAATGCCATGTACAAGGGACTAGGGAAATGTAAGAGAAAAGAAGGGTAAGAGGAGAAGACGTTGCAGATAATGGAGTCAGGAGAGCTAGAAGAACTAAATAAAAAGGCAGAACTCTAAGGAGAACTGCCAAAGTGCCCGTATCTGAGCCCCTATCTGCAGTAATGAGAGTCTGCCTGCTAATAGAGTTAGCTTGATGTAAGTACGCTGACTTGCTGTGAATAACTCCAGATGCCTTGCCAGTAATGCTAAGGTCACGGTCATCCTCATAGCAACCATAGTTTTCAAGCTGAGGTACTATATGTTTCCGTTCTGCCTCTCTCTGTGCACTTTTTCCTCATTTCCATCCTCTTTAAAAAAAGTCTTAGAGTGTGGATCCTTTCCCCCTGGTCAGAACAATATCTCTCTTTGTGCCCCTTTCTCTTCTGTTTTCGGTGACGGAGGATAGGTTGTTGGCTTCGCCCGCTAGTAGACCGTGTGAAAAAGAGGGGAACGCATGAAAGATTTGCTTTAGCATGCGATGCACATCACGGAGCGAGCCCGAAGCCGGGCTCACTAGTTCTCCTTCACTGACCACTAAAAATGGTGGAAGATTTGAAAAGAATCCGAGACGTATCTGGATAATATGAAATGATTGTTATTCATCTCAGAGAGGTGAGAGGCTTTTGAGGTGAGGGTTTGAGAGGTGCACATTACGTGCGTCGTGCATGAAAACTGCAAGTGGGTGTACAATGTTTTCAAGATCATTTTCAGGTAATGATCTTGGTTATGCAGAAGTCAATATTGCTTTTTGTGGTGGGAGCAGCAGGTGTTAGTGTGTGGGTACGGGTTGCATAAGGCCGTGCGCGTTATGCCAGGATGCGCTTTTAGCTTTTTAAGAAGTGCTATTATCTGATGTATCAAAGAGTTTTTATGTTATTGAGATAATGTGGGAAAGATTGAGATAGCTGCGTCATGTGTAGTTCAACAGGGAGGGGTTCTGGTTAATACATTACAATAAAGACACAGTAAACAATTTAGTTAACAGCTAGTCTTTTTTGATATTTTAAGACATTGATCATGAGCACATAATTTATTCATGGACAGTTGCATGCGCATGCATATAACTTCTTAAATATATCAGTGGTAAATGTGTTTTAATTGGTTTATTAGATTTACATAGTATATGGAAATATTTTCTACATATTAATAGCCATTTTAAATTTGACCTATACATATATAATGAAACATTTGAAAAATAAATACATTTTGTACACATTAATGCATATATGCATATGAGGTTACATGTCTTTAGGGTTCCATTCATAAATTTTTTTACAATATTATTATTATTATTATTATTTTAGTTTTACATGTTTTCAGAAATTTGTTTAAGTGTTTGAATAAAACAAATAGTATTTACTACAAGTTGTGACTTTTTGACTTAACTTAAAACATTTTACTTCAATTTTTAAGTTGGCAATTAAACATTCTTTTAGCATAAGTTTTACAGTTTTTATGCTCTTCTAAACTAATTGGTTTAAGCTATTAGGTGAGTTAACAGCTGTTTCCAAAACATTTATTTATTCATTCCTTTATGTAGTTTTAGTATATGCCTAGTTATGAAATATGACTGAAACTAAAATTAGAATACTTTTTTTTTTTATTAAAATTAATTAAAGCTGAAGTACAAAAATGTACTTTAAGTACTATCCCCCAGTTTCACAGACAAGGCTTAAGCTGGTCCCAGACTAAATTGCATGTTTGAGCTGTCTCAGATGAAAACATCTTGCTCTGACATATCTTAAAACATGTCAGTGTCAATGCTCTGTGTTAAGATGCACACCTGTAATCTTTTCTTACAAGGCGTTTTTGTAAAACTTGCTTAAATATCTTAATTTAACTAATGCCTAGTCCTGGCTTAAGCTAAGCCCTGTTTGTGAAACCGGGCCTTAAAGTACTAAAATTATTAATATCCAAAATTATTCATTTTCTGTGGGTATTTTTTCTGTGGGTAACTTGCAGAATGTAAGCATACAAATTCAATTTCTTTGTCAAACAATCAAAGGGAAATTTGGAATTTTTAACTGTTTATAAATTAATGTGCCAGGTAATGTATGTTTGAATGATCATTTGAATTCATATATATTTTTTTGTTATTGTTTTATTTCATTTATTGTCTGATTTATTCTCTATTATGTCTACACCATGCATGCTTTGTTGCTTGTCTTCGTAATTAAATCTTACAAGCAAATCAGGTGTTTAAGAGAAAGCTAACTCTCTCTCTCGCCCTCTGCAGGTTCCTCAGGATGAGTGGGGTGGCTTCTCATCTGTGGGTCAGGATGATGAGATCCCGTGCAGGAGGATGAGGAGCGGCAGCTACATCAAGGCTATGGCAGAGGAGGACAGTGGAGACTCAGACTGCAGCCCTAAACCCTCACCCAAAGTCCAGGCCCGGAGAGCCAGCTACCTGAAAGCCACTCAGCCCTCCCTCACCGAGATGACCACACTCAAGTGAGTCTGGAATCGTATAAAATTGTGCATTTTGTTGCCGTGAAAACACATGGGAAATGAAACACACGTGCTGCATGTGTATTGTCTGGTGTGCAGGTGCATAGATCTGCCCATTTCAATGAACCGTCATCATCTCTGGGGTCATTTTAAACATGGTATTTTACAGGCGTTTCACCCGCTCCACATCTCTAAGTGCTGTTGGGATGGGTCTCTGGAGACAGTGTAGTGCCGTCCTTAAAGCCACCTCTGTTCACACACAAATGCATACACACTTACTCTGTGCAATTTCATATAAAATCCCTTCATGTCCTGAGACTCTTACCACTACAGTGAAATCCTTTCACTCTCCCCTTTATTAAAAATTCAACAGAACAAAGTTATTTCAAAGGGAATTTTCCTGCGCCTTTTAAAGTTCCTTCCGAGTCCTTTCATTTTTCAGTTGCACACCGTTATATCATCTGAAAGTGGGCCCTTTTTAATGCGGGAACTGATCATGGCTTCGGTATTTATGTTAAAACCTCACATGCATATTGCTATTATAGCCATTTACAACAGTGACAACATATCCTACTTAGAATATATACAGTGAAATGATTCCCTTTTAGGATCCCACAGACTTATTCATGAGAGCAAACTGATTTGCATTATAAAGAGAATCAACAGACGCTTTTAGTTCTGTGTGTGTGAATGTGCACTTTTGTGTGTAAACTTTGACAAACAAAGCATTCATATAATGTGGGCATCATTGCTGTGACAACAGCATATGCTCATCAGTGCAGTGTAAAAATTTAAGTGCGTTTTTTAAAAGAAATGAATTTATTTTATAGTATGCTTTTTAGCATGCATATTCCTAGAATATTAGCCATGTATAATTTATAATAATGCCTTATTCTACATAACCTAATTCTACATCCATAATCCTACCCAATACCTAAACTTAAGAACTACCTTACTAACTATTAATAAACAGCAAATTAAGAATTTTTGAGGGAAATGTCGAAGTTAACAATTGTTGCCTATTCTAACGTGTTGACAATGTCACATTGGATTTTAAGGTCCAGTTCTCACAATAAACAAGCCATTAACTATAACTTCTGCCTCAATACACTACTAATTTGCTGCATTTTAATAGGTAGTTTCTAAAGTGCCCTTATTATGACATTGGCGATATGGCCTTTCATGCATTATGTAATGTAGCTGTATATGAATGTAAACCCTTTGCAAAGTTGTAAATCTGAAAGTGCACAATAAATAAAGTAATTGTCTCGCAAAATAAAGAATCGACTCGTAATTCTATGACAGCTACACATTACGGTGTAACACAAACAACTTGACCCCGCCCACAAACACATCATATTACTGACAACTGCAGTAGACCAATCACAAATGACTGAACCATCTGACCAATCAGAGCAGAGTAGGCTCAAGGAAAGGAGGGGTTTAGAGAGACTGAATCTTAGAACTGCTTCGAACGACTTGTTTGAAAATCGCTGGGACATGCAGTGATATTAATCACATATTAGAAAACGAAAGCATTTTTTTTTCGTTTTGCATGCATGTAAACCTATTTTAGGAGACTCCCAAAACAATATCAGGAGCCTTAAAAATAGCATAATATGGCCACTTTAAAGGGGTCATCGGAGGAAAAATTATATAATTGTCACATTTGATTTTAAGGTCCATTTTTTGCAATAAAAAAAAAAAAACATTAACTATGACTTTGGCCTAAATAAACTACTAATGTGCTGCTTATTAGTAAGGTAGTTGTTTAAGGGTTAGTTCACACAAAAATTTTAATTCTGTCATAAATTCATCCTCATGTCGTTCTAGACTTTCGTTCATCTTCGGAACACAAATTAAGATATTTTTGATGATATCAGAGAGCCATCTGACCCTCCATAGACAGCAATACAACTGAAATGTTCTCAGGTCCAGAAACGTATTAAAAACCTTGGTAAAAGTTCATGTGACATCAGTGGCTCAACTTCACTTTTGCAATGCTAGGGGAGTACTTTATGTTTTGCTCAAACACTAGCATCATTTACAAAAATAACATCATTTATTCTACCATTCTTCTTCCCTGACGTACGTGTTCAGCCATTTTAGAGAGTATCGCAACGCAAATCATATGCAAGTTTAACGTATTTGACGTAATCAGCCTTTTTTTTTTTACATCCGTGTGAACATCTGCAGTTGTTTATGCCTTGTGGAAGATGTACGCATACATTGTGATACTCTCTCTTTTTTTCAGAAGAGTGAACTGCTTGAGGGGGCGGGGTCAGGGGCGGGGTCAGCAGAGCTCATATGCAATGAAATGGCCTGCTTTGAAAAGAGCTGTTTTTGGAGGGTGTTGTTTTACACTACCATTGAGGAATTTTAACCAAAATATGTTACAGACTTTTATTAAGATCCTAAAGAATTCTATCAACTTGTGGAAAATGGGCATCCAATGATCCCTTTAAGTTATTAAAGCTTTAGAATATGGTCACGCAATAAGTACTAATGCACAGCTACAGATAATAGGCCTGCTAATGCATTCAAAGGATGAAAATGAACAATACAAAATGTCACAAAAGATTTCCACTTCAAATAAATGCTGTTTTTATTCATCAAAGGCTTGGGAAAAATGTACTGTCGTTTTTTACAAAAATATTAAGCAGCACAACTGTTTTTGAAGGATCATGTGACACACTGTAATCAGCAGAAGTCAAAATTCATCTTTGCTATTTCTGGAGTAAATTTTGAATTATTATTTAAAAAAATACAACAAACTAACAGATTTTTTCTTTCTTTTTGATTAAATAAAGGCATATAAAATAACTTGCTAAGCATTAGTGGCTTATTTAAAAAAAAATATATATATATGTTATAATAAATTCTTTGTACAAGCTTAAAGATTATCATTGTGTATTTTAATTTACTCAAGCATATGATGTCATCAGTGTTCCAGATGAATGCATTTTGAACAATTCAGATACTCCCTTCTCAGTGTGTAGGGAATGGGAAAAACTGAGTAAGGGTCCCTTTAATGTTCTCTTTATCTTTTTCTGCTTGACAGGAAGTGCCGCAGCATTGAATATTTATAATCAGAGCATTGTGCCTTGAACGCAAATATGGTCACACACATTCAAACATGCATATACATACTCCTGTACACACATGTACATGAAACTGGGGTGATAAATAATGCATAATAAAAAAGGACATTTTGAACCATCAACACACTTTCTTTTCAGAAACGAAGTAATACAGTAGACATACACACTCATGTGTGTTTAAACAACCGCATGTATATAAGAGAGAAAAATGTAGCGTTATATAATAAATATGCAATCCCCTGAGGCCTGTGCTCATTATAAACAGATATTTCCTTTATTTCTGCAAAACAATTCCATAGATGTGAGTCATACGGTGTCTATTTTTTATGTCTAACTTTTAGGCATTCTTATTAAACAGTTTTTAGTCAAATCATCCCCAAAAAAACGCATATTCAATATTCATTTACTTAATAAAATTATACAAAAACTAAATATTAATTAATGATAATATCATCCTTTAATAGGCCGATGCCATTATTTATGCACTGTACATTAAAATGAACTATAATGTTTTAATTTAAAATAAATGTACCAATGTTTAAATAATGTAAACATTTTAAATATATCAATGATTTAACCATAACACATAGCATGTGAAAAACTGTCTTTGTGCCCTTGAAATAACAGCATATAATCAGAATACATGAGCGTCGTCCTATTTTTTTCTGCAATTGTGTATGCTTGCTTTCTCATATACACTTCAGCAGACTTCAGCTATTTTGTTGTTCTTCTATCATTTGCTGCTTTAATTGATTTCATCCATTGTCATCTCTTCCTCTAAATCTATTTTTGTACTTTTCCTGCGTTCTTCCCGCTTTGTTTCTTTTTTACTCCCTCTCTCTCTCTACGTTCCTCACTCCAGTGAAGAATGACTAATGTGTGTTTTTCTTGCTGTAACTGCATACTATTTTAAGAGCCACCTCAATAATTAAGATTGACTCGACCTGAAGGGGTAGAATGTGTGTTTGTGTGCGTTCATGTTTTAATGTGTTTCTGTTCTCATGTTTCAAAGACCTGATCGCCCATCCACATGTAAACACAAACAGTCAAACCCTAATTGTAAGTTGTTCATGTTTGTATTGGTGTCAGAAATATGAAGAATACACTAACTCACACACACATACACACATAACCAGGTCGAGCTGTTTTTAGGTCAAGAGTAATGAGTACGAGAGCTCTGTTGGAAGAAAACCACAGGAACATGATGAATGAGTGTGAGTTACAAGAGTAATCTCACCCCTCATTAAATAGTTGTACACCTGTTCTCGCTCTCTCTCTGTTTGCAGGATCAGTACGGAGTCCCATTCCCCCAAGCTGCAGATCCGGAGTCACAGTTACCTGCGAGCGGTGAGTGAGGTTTCAATCAACCGCAGTTTGGACAGTCTGGACCCGGCCGGTCTGCTGGCCTCGCCCAAATTTCGCTCCCGAAATGAGAGTTACATGAGGGCCATGAGCACCATCAGCCAGGTTGGTCATCGCCCCCTTCGTTCTCTGGTGGAAATCGCCATTAAGTTACTGATCTCACACCTGTGATGAACAACAACTGGGCCTGGATCAGATTCTAAGGGTGATTTCCAACCAGAGCCTTCCTCAACGTCAGCCTTCAAGAAGGTTTGCAAAGGGGAGGAAAATATAAAAAAACGAAAAGAAGCTATATTTTTGCTTATTTTTTGCTCAATCCTATTAATCATCTCATGGAATCCTTTATCATCCCTTCATCCATGCATTATTCAGAATCATAATCTGCATACTATCACTATGGAATATGGCATCACAAATTGTATGTTTGTGAATACTGTGTTTAAGATGTCCTGGTTATTGTACTTTTTGCGGCACTCCGTGGATGCACCTGGAAAAAATGAACTTATGCAATGAACACATAAAAGATGTGATATGTCAATGGCCCATAAGGTCCTTGTACAGGAATCCTATGCTTTTTCAGTTTTTTTACGCATTTGTTCTATCAAAATTCTTGCTATGGATGAAAACGCAGAAATTCGAACCTGATCAATTTTTTTTTATTTATGATGGACAAACGTTTCAGAGGCAGTGTGTAAACGTGATTGACAGCCTGATCTCATGGCAATTCATTCGTATTTTATGAAGCGGCTAATTCATACGAATTCATACAATCTCACTTATACAAATTCATATGATTTTTGCTAAAGCATACGTGTTAAGCGTTATGAGGTTCACAACTCGTATGAATTTGTACGAATGACTTTACACCTTACCCCACCCCTAAACCTACCCGTCACTGTGCTCTAGACAACTCATACAAAATTGTACGAGTGAGGTCGTATGAATTTGTACGAATTAGCCACCTCATAAAATACAAACGATCATGAGATAGCTTGGATTGACAAGGAATAAAAGGAATACTAATTTTTTAACTCCTCTAGAGTTAAGTTTTACAGTTTTCGAATCAATTCAGCCGAATTCCGGGTCTGGCGATAGCACCTTTATCATTGATCATTGAATCTTATTGGACCAGTCCAGTATGATCTCGCTCAAAAACTGCATATTTAATACTTGACTCTTCTGTAGTTACATCGTGTACTAAAACTGACGGAAAATGAAAAGTTTGAATTTTCTAGGCCGATATGACTAGGAACTATATTATCATTGAGGCGTAATAATCATGGAACTTTGCCACGGTACCATGGGTGCAGCAGGCGCAAGGATTTTGCTCAGTGCCAGAAAATGCTGGGAACTATTTTAACGGTCACAAAGTGCATGCTTCATCAAACGTAGCATGTAGTAAAAGTACTCCCAATGCAATTTCAGACATAGAAAGATATGAGGTGTTACGATGTGATATTTTGTCCCTTACTTAAGAGTCTACTCAAAATATGTGTCTTTCTCATCACAACAAGTATATACTAGTAAAAGACTTAACAAATCTTTTCTGTCAGAACTGGATTTTAAACGTCAGTAAAGCCTTTTAAGCAATTTTAAGTGGCGCTCTTCCTTGTTAGCATGTGTAGCTAAGGGATTTTCAAGGTGAGTTTTCAGGATTAGTGTCTGTTGCCATGGGGTTTTAAGGGGAGTTTTCAAGATTAGCTTCTGTAGCCCTGGGATAAGTTAACGGCCAGCGTTTACAACCAAGACAATTTTAAGGTGAGTGTTCAGAGCCTGACAGCTCACTCAGACAGACAGCAGCCCTAACCTTTTAAAGAGCTGCTTCCTGCCACCCGCGAAAAAAGACACTGCCCTCAGGCATGTGTGTGAATGTTTGTCTTTTCTGCTCCCTGAGGATATATCAATCATTTTAGTGACAAAAAGCTCAGTCTGCTCACCAAAAAAAAAAACATTATTTAGTGGTCTCTCATGCACAGCTCTGAAAAAAAATAAAAGACCAGTGCAATTTACTCCTAAATCAGTATCTCTCTGAGTATGACAAGCTTTTCATGCCAGTCTTTGTTAAATTTCTACACAAACATACTTCATTCTGTTTATTGAGGTACTTTGGTGAACACCTGAATCCAATTGTATTTAATGGGAAAAGTATAAAAAGCACTGCTGTAATCAACACTTTCCTCTTGCAGTGGGACCAGTTGGATGGTAAAAAATGCTAGAAGTCTTTGAAAAGTAATTAGAAATTTAAAAAGAAACACTAAACATGCCAGAAACAGTGAAAAGAAAGGTTTTAAATCCATAAAAAAGGCCTCAATCCTAGTTTTACTGGCACAAGGATTCAGTGAGCAGCTGTTCACAAAAAAATGAAACAAACGTGCGTTGTTTTGTATTGGTGGTGCATTGGTGAGATTAACAGTTTTAAGAATAAAACCCAAAAGAAACTGATTTTTCTGCAGTGGTCTCTTTTTTTTTTTCAGAGCTGTATGTAGTGAATGTGTTGGCATGTGTTTACATGTACATATGTGTTCTTTAGCCAGTCATGTTCTGTTCCTCCAATCACTATTAGTCCTCCAGTCACAGAATTCTCCAAACGACCTGTTTCCACTTTCTTTCCAACCTTAAATTATGAGACCCCTTCTTCTCATAAGTTTCTGTCTAAATCCAGTCACACTTCTGTATTATAGAATTAGCACTAGTGATGCAGCCACACCTGATTTTGCTTTCACTTGTACAGATTTCCTCCCCTCTGCACTCTTTTTTTTCTGTTCTGTTATTTGTATTAGTGTGTTTAACCCCTGTGATTGCAGCTTGGCTGTTATAGGGTTAAACTTAGCCTACATGACAAATGACAGCTCAGGATTCGCAATTTGCACATTTTCCCCTGACAATTGATCTTACGTCAATATTTAACCTATTACAATTCCAGCTGTGATGTTGACTCATTTAGATATTTATTTGTGTCATGACATTTTAAGCTAAAACAATGTCATTAAGTTGATTACAATTAAATTTATGTTAAAGGCAAAGCTTTTTTTTTTTTTCTTAAACACACCAATACACTTGTGTTTTATATTTTTGTGATTTCCT
Source organism: Enteromius trimaculatus (assembly GCA_032361065.1). Lineage (NCBI taxonomy): Eukaryota > Metazoa > Chordata > Actinopteri > Cypriniformes > Cyprinidae > Enteromius > Enteromius trimaculatus. Next base: position 6,439,060 of record JAUMHP010000082.1, on the reverse strand, counting down.
TTTTTGCTTTTGTATTTTGTAAAACTTTTGTATGATGTCTAAAACATATTTATGAAAATAAAACACATTTCCAACACTAAAAAGGGGATATGGCAACAAAGCACCCTGGATTGTGAATGCATGTATCTCCTGTGTAGTATTTTATTTATTTTAATAATAATATTAATATTTAAAATTCTATATTATATTAACATAATTATATTAATATAGATGCACAAAATATATGTTTTATTATTTGATACATATTTTTTCCATTATTGTCTAGGGTTAAAATTCACCTTAATCCAGAATTAATCTTAACATGAAAAGTCAAAATGTGTTTTAAAAATCTTTAGTAAAGCAGCATTTAACAAACTTCATATGATCTCACTAAATCTCACTACAATGACTTCTTACAATGATTTAAAGTCATGTTACACTGGTAAGCCTTGAGCTAACATCTTAAACCCTGCTCATTCAGTCGTGAATGTTTAAATGCTGTGACAGAAAGGGTGAAGGGGTAAAATGACAGCATGTGGTGACGCGTTGTCTCCCCCTGCAGGTGAGCGAGGTGGAAGTAAACGGGCAGATTGAGGCTGTGTGTGAGAGTGTGTTCAGTGAGATGGAGTCGAAGGCCGTGGATGCTCTGGATCTGCCAGGGTCTGGATGCTTCCGTATGAGGAGCCACAGTTACGTGCGGGCCATCGAAAAGGGCTGCTCACAGGAAGAAGAAGAGGAGAGAGCGAAGCGTCAGGCCATCTCACCTCCTCGAACTACTACTGTTAGAACCATCCAGAGCAGTACAGGTACAAGAGGCTTAAAACCTGATAAAACAACTGCTATTACTGAAGTTTTATTACCAGGTTAGTGACATTAATGCAAGGGTTAGTGACATTTGTTTTTAAATACATACAATGTCTTAAATGCACTTTTTCTATGAGAAACAAGTTTTCCATTTCTGTATTTAATTATTTGTATTATTTTTTCATAAGTATAAACTCAAAACTTGATTTATTTTTTTTAAATACATTTTTCCGTCAAATATTAGGACACATTTATACAAAAACTACCCAAATATAT
>JAUMHP010000082.1:6422525-6433774 GCA_032361065.1 Enteromius trimaculatus | reverse complement strand
TATTACATGACTAAAAACAGTACTATTGCTAAGTCTTTTTTTTCCTGTTCTTTTGATTAACTAAAATAATCATTAGGATGCACGCACACATCAGTTCAAGTTATTTTGAAAAATATCTTAATAATTTTTGCTTTTTTACTCAGTTTAGAAGCATCCTGGGTTCACAATGTAATGTGTGAAACCAAAAAAAAGTTAAATAAACTTACATAATGAAGGTTCCATATATATATATATATATAACTCGTGTATATATACAGTACAGTCCAAAGGTTTGGACACACCTTCTCATTCAATGCGTTTCCTTTATTTTCATGACATTGTTAGATTCTCACTGAAGGCTTCAAAACTATGAATGAACACTTGTGGAGTTATGTACTTAAAAAAAGGTGAAATAACTGAAAACATCTTTTATATTCTAGTTTCTTAAAAATAGTCACCCTTTGCTCTGATTACTGCTTTGCACACTCTTGGCCTTCTCTCGATGAGCTTTAAGAGGTAGTCACCTGAAATGGTTTTCACTTCACAGGTGTGCCTTATTAGGGTTAATTAGTGGAATTTCTTGCTTTATCAATGGGGTTGGAACCATCAGTTGTGTTGTGCAGAAGTCAGGTCACTACACAGCCAAAAGCCCTATTGGACAACTGGTAAAATTCATATTATGGCAGGAACCAATAAGCTAACTAAAGAAAAAAAAAAGTGGCCATCATTACTTTAAGAAATTAAGGTCAGTCAGTCAGGAAAATTGCAAAAACTTTAATCCCCAAGTGGAGTCGCAAAAACCATCAAGCACTACAACAAAACTGGCACACATGAGGACTGACCCAGGAAAGGAAGACCAAGAGTAACCTCTGCTTCTGAAGACAAGTTCTTCCGAGTCACCAGCCTCAGAAATCACAAGTTAACAGCAGCTCAGATCAGAGACCAGATAAATGCCACACAGAGTTCTAGCAGCAGACCCATCTCTAGAACAAGCGACATGCCTTCCCATCCGGTTTGCATTTAGTTGGAAGATCATTTATTTATCAACAGGACAATGACCCCAAACACACCTCCAGGCTGCGTAAGGGGTATTTGACCAAGAAGGAGAGTGATGGAGTGCTGCGGCAGATGACTTGGCCTCCACAGTTACCTGATCTGAACCCAATCAAGATGGTTTGGGGTGAGCTGGACCGCAGAGTGAAGGCAAAGGGGCCAACAAGTGCTAAACACCTCTGGGAACTCCTTCAAGACTGTTGGAAAACTGTTTCAGGTGACTACCTCTTAAAGCTCATCGAGAGAATGCCAAGAGTGTGCAAAGCAGTAATCAGAGCAAAGGGTGGCTATTTTGAAGAAACTAGAATTATAAAAGATGTTTTAAGTTATTTTTTTTTTTATAAAATTATTTTTTTAATACATAACTCATGTGTTCATTCATAGTTCTGATGCCTTTAGTGAGAATCAAATTCAGTGAGAATCAAATTTTAATGGCTTCATTAATTCCAGACATTCTTTATTAGCATAGATGGCTCCATAAAGAACCCTTAACATCCATGGAACCTTTTTTTTTTGTGGAAAATGATTCAATAAATAATGACTGAAAAGTTCATTGGGGAACCCAAAAAAGGCATTGCTGTGAAAACCCTTTTTGAAACATTTATTTATAAGAGTGTATTGTTCAATCTTCCTACTTTCCTCCCAACTCTATTTTTGTCCTCTTTCCATCCTTCACTCTCTCTGTCACTTCATCTGTATGAATAGAAAGAGCCAAGGTCTCTTCCCTCCTTCTCTCTTGTGCGGCATGTTGTTTAATTACAGCGATTAGAGAGTCTCATTCTTTCTCCTCGTCACACTGTCATCAGGGTCGTAGTCAGCTAATTAAAAACATTTACAGACAAGTGGGACGAAGAGAGGCCGGAGAGAAAGAACTGTTGAGACCAATTAGAATGACTGAGAGGAAACAGACAGGAACATAATAGATGGAGACGAGATTTGGGGATTTGGGGAATGACTTCTGCGTGACAAAAAAACCCATTATCAATGCGTTTGTTTTTTTGTGAACTGTTATTCACAAGCTCAAATCACTGATAAAAAAAAGTCAATCAGGATTAAACATCATTGCTTTTGCAGGCCATTATTCACTTAAACAAGATTGTTAATCAATTAAATTAAAACCCCAGTCATGCAATAGACATTTAAAACGAGGAAGTTAAGTTTGCTCTCTGGGTTTGGGTTTTTGTGGTTTATATTATGCAGTTTCTGAGTTAAAGTCTTACACTTGGGAGTTGGTACTATTGACAACCAACCATTACTGCTTGTAATATTTATACAAAGTCGCTAGGTTATATTTGTAGCAATAAAAATACATTGTTTTGGTCAAAGTTATTGATTTTTTTTCATGCCAAAAATCAAGACATAAAGATATTTTGTAAATTCCCTACTGCATGTTATACATATATATTCAGTCTTCAGTGTCACATGATCCTTCAGAAATCATTGGAGCACAAGAAATATTTCTTATTTTCTAAGATTAAAATCTGTGATTAATTTTTTTTATTATTATTATTTGAATAGAAAGTTGAAAAGAAGAGCATTTATTTGAAATATTTTGGTAACAATAGAGGTCTTGATTGAAACTTGATCCTTTAAGTATTAATTTCTTTAAAAGAAAACAAAAGAAACCAAAAAAAAAATGTTTTAAAATATAATTTTAGCACACATTTAATTTATTCACAATTTGTTTCCTTTAATGCACACAGGTCCCTCTCAGTCGGTCACTATGATCGGATATGTCAGACAAAATTGGGATCTCGCTTCGAGAGACCAATCCACTTTGAGTGTATTAAAACATGCTAATGAACATTGGCAGCTGATCACACTGATGAGTATAAATAAGCAGCTGGTGCAGCGCATATTCAGATTTTCAACATTCAGCTCCCTCTCCTACTTTGAGGACTTGTTTCTCCTACTTTGGTGTGACTGCGTCGTCAGCGGTGGTCGTTCCGGTGTCGAGTGGGTTGCACTACCCCCAGAGATGCCGATTTGAGTCATGCTTTCATTCCTTCAGCTGGGGTTGGAGCGAAGGCCATCTCCTCCACCCTTAAAGTCTATGTGGCTGCTATTGCTGCAAACCATGACCCCATAGAAGGGAGGTCCATTGGTAAGCATGACCTGATCATCAGGTTCCCCGGGGCGGGCCAGAAGGTTGAATTCTCCACGGCCCCCAACTGTACCCTCTTGGGACCTGTCCCAAGTGCTGAGAGCACTTCAGCAGGCCACATTTGAGCCTTTGCCAGCAGTTAAGCTGAAGTTTCTATCAATTAAGCCTCACACTAGCCTCCATCAAGAGGGTAGAGGAACTGCTAGCATTTTCGGTCAACGAATCATCCCTTGAGTTTGGGCTGGCTGAGTCCCAGGTAACACTGTGCCCAAGGTTTCCACTACTCTGTTTAGAGACCAGGTGGTGAACCTCCAAGCACTGCCCATGGAGGAGGCAGGCCCAGCACTAGCTTTGCTTCTATGTTGACCAGATACAAAGCCTCAGGACCTCAGACCAGCTCTTTCTCTGTCACGAAGGCAAACTAAGGATGCCCCACTTAATAGTGGATGCCATCACCCTGGCCTACCAAGCACAGGATGTGCCCTGCCCCCTCAGGTTACGGGCCCACTCAACAAGGAGTGTGGCAACGTCCTGGGGGCTGGCACGTGGCTCCTCGCTGGCAGATATTTGAAGAGCTGCGGGCTGGGCGAGTTCACTCAGAGGCCTGGTTTCGGGTTGGCTTGTTAACTTCTCCAGAGTGTCCATACAGTAGACCCTGTTGAGTTCCTACTTCCCCTCGCCAACGGGATGTGGCGGAGCATCTGGCACCAGGCCCTCACTAGAAGAATCTTTGAGAACCGGTAGAGGGCTGGGGTCCTTGTGGAGTACCTGAAAGGACTCCATGTGTGTATTACATGGTTAAGACCTAGAGCCCGTGTGCCCCGGCAGACCTTCTGCTAACTTAAGAGGGTTCGATCACCTGCAATTTTCCATATGCACTGAAATACTGTCTATATGAGTATACATTCTAAGACCTCCTACGGGAAGGCAGGACTTCTGTATGTCTCTGTTCAGTAGATTTCGTTGGTCATATCCGACGTGACGTCTCTGTTCCCTTCTTCAGGGAATGAGGGGAAACGAGACGTTTCTTTTTGGTTACTAAAAATGGCTGTGTTCATATTTAAAGTACCAAAAGTTACTGTATTCTTGTTTTAGACAACAATGACTCAAAACGTATAGTATATTGCAGACATAGATCTGTAATTTGACTGAGCTGAATAATTGCTTAAAAGAGATGAATAATTGCCATCTCCATCTCATTTGTTAAATCTGTTTGGTCCATTTTTTACACCTGTCTGACACCCATTCAGTCCTATTTATGACTGTTTTTGACCATTACTGGTGGCAATATCTAACGGGGTATTTAGCTTGTGCTAAGGAGGCCTCTTGTTGTGTGTTGTGAGTTATGTAACAGGCATGGAGTGAAGCAATTAGATTGTGGAAAGATTTGATTGACTTAATCAGTTAAGCCAAACAAACTGTGTAGAAAAGCTTGGCAGTTTGATTTATTATGTGAGAGAAGTAAGATTTTCTTTCTGTAGAGTGAAATTAAAGAGTTCATTCATTTTCAGTGAGAGTTTGTGATTTAAGGCAGAATGACACCATTGGTGACGAAACGTTAAGCAACTTCTATGCAAGATTTGGGTTTAATGCATTATGTAAATTAATCCTAGTGTGATGTGGGAGTTTTAACAGTCATGTTCACGTGCTCCACCTCATGATGTGGTTGGTTGCTGGAGTTGTACTGGATTTTCTGACAAGAAACAACAAGTACAGTAGCTTGCCAGCCTCCAGTGGTTAAATCAGTCAATAATAGCCTTCATGAGGAGTCACTGACAAAACACATGACCTGAAGGCAAAATGAAAACAAACAACCAATGTGCTTTATAAAGATGTACACTAAATGAAACACAAGCACACCTGATGTTTTTCCTCAGGCTTTATGACCGCACAAACCCACAACAAATACACATTATTGATTTATTGTCACAGGAGAAATCGATATATGGAGCTAAAAGCACAAAAAAACAAACAAACAAAAACCTCCAGTCTTGGTTGAGAGCATACATTTCCAGGTTTCCATGTTATAGCTTGGTTAATTTCCCTTTTGTCACAAGGGTGTGTGGGAAGGGAAGTGTGTGTGGAAATAGTCACAAGTGTGATATTGCTTTTACTCATAAAAACGTTCTGCAAACAAGAAGCTGATAATTAATAATGTACTATTTTTACTGGATACGGCCAGTTAGTTGAAAATATTCCATTTCGTTGGTAAAAAAAAATCACCTCTGGAGTGAAAAACAACTCCGATTCTCAGGTCTGGATCCACTAAATCAATTCTGATATCAATATTAATAATGAAAATTTACTTTTGATGCATTTTTTATATTAAGGATACATTTTGATGATCACAGTTGCTTTGTTAAAAAAATAATTAAATTGAAGATAATAATGGTTATTAGAATAATTTTATTTCTATTGTTTTTTAACAAATATGACATTAGTTATTATTTTTAACAAAAAATCACATTCATAAATGTTATTTTTTCATAGAATTACATTTTTAAATGATGTTGTTTAAATTAACTTTATTGTTATCATTATCATTTTTGTAATTTTATATTAATTTATGCAACAAAATTTAGGGGAACAAAAGAGACTCTGATTAAAAAAAATAGCATGGTCTCTGGAGTTTGCTTGTAAACAAACATTTATTCTTGGGGTCTAATTAAAAAAAAATATAGTACATTTCCTACCCCACAAATGGTATAATTAGGGTTTTTATAAATATCAATATTATAAATGGAAAAAATACTTAAATATTACTTTGATCATATTCCTGGCCATATCGCTGATTATGTGGAACAATGCAAACACAAAAAGTTTGGTAACACTTTCCAACAGTTAACTTTGTTAACGTTGTAAGTATACAACTATTTATTGGTCCATGTTAGCTCAAGTCCAATAACTAACATTAATAGATGCTGTTGTTCTGCATATCAGCACTTCTGGAAAGTGGCTCGGCCAATCAGATTTGAGGATTAGAGCTATACTGTTGTATAAAATCCAACAATGATCAGACAGAGTTTTGCAGCTGTCCCATATCCCAAGTTACACACATAGACACTCACAGATGCGCACAAATGTGTGTATCGCATGTGTCCTTTTAGCTGCTTTGATCTAAATGTCATTTCCACAGCATTAAAGGATTAGAACTTCCCGTCTGTCTGAGAATTTCTCTTTTTTTGTGCATTATCTGCTTTTCAGGTCTTTCTCTCTCCTTCTGTGTCTGCTTCTTTCTCGAGGGTGATGGGATATAATGCTTTCATGCCTCTAGCTTACAAGAAAACCAGCACCAGATCAGCACTAGTGAGTGCTCTGAGGTCCAGAGAGCTCATTTATCACTGACATAAACAGTGTCTCAGAGCTAAATGCTGTATTTATTTGAAGCGGGAATATCGTGAAATATAATTTATTAATTTAAATAAAATAACTATAGTTTTAAATAAAATATTTTAGTTTAAATGTGTTGTATGTAAGATTTTGACTGTATTAGAGCATAAACTACAATAAAATGTTTGCAGATTTTTAAGAAACATGCTAAGTTAACACTTGTTTACCTGAACAACAATGCGCGTTCTGGGATGGAATGTTTATCTTTCTGTCTTTGTTCCGCCCACTGCTGGTTTACCCAATTATATTTCAGCGTCCAGGGTTGCCAGTTGGCGGACAATACAGCATATTTCACTTCGTTCATCGTCTTGTAGACTCGTTTCTGTTTGTGTCGTCACTCTGGCACCCTGCGTGGACGTCCAGTCTGAAGAGGAGGGGCCGGGTGAAAAAAAGAAACCTCTCAAATATTTTGAATTTGCACTGCAGTAACTAGTTCAACCACTAGGTGTCAACTCTACATATAGCACCTTTTTTACATGCAATAAAATAGGCCTATATGAATTCAGCAATCATTGCTCAAGTCGTCATTGTCTCATGATCATTTAGATTAAAATGTTTTTTAATATTTTAACTTTAATATGCAACATTTTATTTATTTATTTTTATTTATTACATTTTTATTTTTTGTTCAAAACAGTTGCACTGCAAATTATTTTGTCGAAACTGATATATACAATTTTTTTCCCTGAATTTTTTGATGATTTTTAAAAGAAATTCAAACGTATGAAGAAAAAAAACGTCGACCTCACTGCTGCAAATCCTAAAATCTAACAAATAATTTTTCTCTCTAAATTAATGATATTCATATTTATTTCAGATATTCTAACCATTATGTTGAAAATTGTTGTGTCTGTTAGCAATCATCTAGCTTTTAGTAATATGTAATAAGGCTTTGTCTTCTCAAGATGCATGGAATTAATATGGAAACAAGTTTCTAAAGGATTAAAGAGAGAGAGGCTCAGTTCTTGAGGAAGTAATAGGAGAGGAGGAATGAGAGATGAAACCGATAGGAGTTGTGTTACTGTTGTTTTTCACCACACGAGGGCGGGCTTGAGCACATGCGCTGTTTGATGTTTAATGCACCAGAAAAAAATAATGTTTTTCTAAAGGCATCACTGAAGGGCATGCTTATAATCCGTTTTAGAGCAGAAACTCTGTTATATAAAACTATAGGTGTGTGTTTCGACAGGAACTTATGTCTTTAGTCAAAAAATGTTTGGCCCTAATAAAGTTTTAAATAAAATTATACTTAATAACATATGTATTATGTAGCCTATAATTTTATTTAAACCTTTATTAGGACACTATAGTCATGTAACTGCATCTAAAACAAATTTTTATATAGGATGTACACCTAGAAGAAAAAGTTTACATGTCCTGTGGCTTGAAATTAGTTTGAACAGCATTTTATTAATTCCTTTAATTATTATGCACTTTATGGCTTCATCGTAAATACTTAAGAGGTGATTTAAGGGCAGCTATTTAAAATCTAACAGAGGCTTGAACATATATAGGACATTGGTCATTTTGCATTGGCTTTTTGGCTATAGGTTATTATAATTATTCTTTCTCCTTTTAATTATTATGATATTTATCGAATGTCTTATTATTATGGTGATTAATGCAGGGTTAGTCGGTTCAGTGGGGTGGGAAGTCCCGCGTGCTCATGTTTAGCCGGTACGGGAATCGGTGTGTTTAACGGATGTGACGGTGTGGGCCGGTCCCGTTACCGCCCGTGACTGAACTATAGCAGCTCGAGCGTTAACTGAGTGCAGTATCATTAGCTCCCATTCAGAGCCAAGCTGGAGTTTATCACCAGATCCCGCCGATTCATTCAGTCGCTTTTGTCTCTCGTCCTCTCTCCGCTTACCGCTTACCGAAAATTACAGGGTATGTGCGATTGCTGGATCCGCCGCCTCTGTGAGTATACACGCGCCCCCTTCTCTCTCTCTCTCTCTTTCTCTCTCTCTCTCCTTCACTCTCTCTCCCGTATCAATTGTTTGTTTGTGTTTGATAGCATTAACGGAGGTGATGGAGGAGACCGTCATAGCTTATTTTGCTTACTCATAGCTTACTGCAATGGTCTGATGCAAGACACATCCATGCAGTTTAGAAGTTGATTGAGTCTACGGGACCTTTACTTCAAAGTGAAACATCAATAGGCTAATTTAAAATATTCTGAGTTCAAATTAATTTATAATCCAAATAATACAATATTAATAATATACGACTATAATAGTGTCATAAAAATGTAATTGTAATTAAATTAATAATATATTAAAATATTAGAAATGGGCTGTGTGAGCCTTAAAAAATATCGTTTGCTTTTTTTGTGACAAAAAAAATATGATGGCTTTGATGTGTATGTTTGAGAGAGGAAGCAATGGAAGGAGAGATTCTTGTACTCTGTCCAGCATCAGTCTATTTTGGTATGTCATATTTGATATTAGGGAGCAGGTGTCAGCAGAGCTTAAAAAGACACTCTCTAACACACACACACACACACACACACACACTCACACAAGGTGAGACTATTTACCTGCTGCCTTTTGTGTTTTGATATCATATTATTTATTTATTTTATTTTTTTGAAACCGGTGGACATGATCAAAAATATTGGTGTGGTTCTTCCAAAAGTTTTTTTTGTTGTTGTTCTTTCTTTTTTTTCTCCATAATGTGGACAGAAAACTGGGTCAGCATGGTACATGGCTCAACAATTTAAGTTACAGTATGAGGATGAGAGATCCCATTCATTTCAAACAGTCTAGCTATGACAGGTCTCTATAAATAAAAGCTTGTTGCCAGAGTTTGGGTTTCTGTTTTCAACATTGCCTAGTGCTTCTGTAGTAGAAAAAAATTGAAATGTTTAACAGTGTTGTTGATATTAAGGGTCAAGATGTCTGTAGTGTAATAGAAAAAAATGAGCAACACATTAGTTTAGCTCTATATCCCAGGAAGAGGATGCTGCTGTTACCACGGCAACTAATTCATTTAAACTGTTGTCCTGGGGAACAGAGGATATATGTGATGATGATGATGTCATTGATAGGCTAATGTTAATGTCTAATGTTTACTCTTAATATATATGCGCTTTTTTTATTGATTTCTCTCATGTTTTGTTTAATGAATTGATATAGAGGTTGTTTTGAATTGTTTTGATGAAGTCTTATACCAGAATAGAAGTGAGTGCATCGCGGCGTTTGAGCTCATGTGGATGTCCTCCTGTCTAAAGCGGGAGATGTGTAATGAAACTGTGAATGAGCTGAATCAGAATAACAAAGATGGCAGCGGTGATATCATAAACGAGCCCTCCTGTTCAGTCGGTCGATGCAGACACTCACTTAGATATGATCTCAACACTATCGATCATGCTCTCGTTATACTCCAAACCACGTGACTTTAAAATTGATTTTTAAAAAAATAATAAAAGTCCTTTGCAGTAACAGACAAATCAATATTTTTAAACTCCTTGAAATTTTGACCACAGATTGTCATCGTAATGCGATTGTAATCCAATGAAACCGTTTGAAAATGCACATTGTGTTGTTAATGAAACCTGCGGATTGTGTACGCTAGAGGGCGGCGTAGTACAAAGAGAGAGGGAAGAAAGCACGTGCTTTAAATAACATGCTGCCTACGTGAGAGACGCGAGAATCATGTCAGACGACGATGCCGTTTACTGTGCATCTATCTGTAATAGCCTGTTTTTATTTCATTTGTAGTAATTTGTAGTAAAAGCTGAAAAGTAGGCGTGTAGTTCAGTTAGGCTACTTTCCAAGATACGATCAAAATTCAAACTGTTTTTGAATATTTCTAATTTAAATGATTGTAATTTACGTTTTAATTGTAATTTTACCTATTTGCATTTAATATCATTTAAACTTTATTTAATAAAATATTATTTTAATAGGAAATACTTATTTATTGTTAAAAGTTGTAAAAGTGCTATGGAAATAGTAACATTTTTGAAACGTTTATGTGAACTGCCTTATAAATAGTTAGGGGTGCTAGTTTTGCTTTGAGAAAATGAGTTGTGGCTAAAGGACAGCCCATCTCTCCAGACTTCACAAATCACTCAGTGAGACATTTCAGTTAAACAGTCTTGCTAGTTTTCTTCCTCTCTCTCTCTCCCTCCCTTCCTCAGTCACCATCTCTCTCTCTCAGCCGCACAGATAATCATTTCCTTTCAGGCACTCCCCTCGCTCACCATGAAAGGTGCTGTGCTGATTTATACTTAAACATCGTGTCTCAAAGCTCTAAGATTTATATGATTTCCTCTTCCTCCCCGTAGTTAATCAGCCTGTGTAAGTATATATGTGTATGTGAGAGAAAGAGACATGAAAGAGGGTGTCAGTTAGAGAGCGACAGAATGAACACGCTGTCTGAAATGCTCTGCTAGTGTGGGCACGCAGAAAAACACACAAACACACTTAATCTCCAAGCTTTCATGTGAATCCCTGCTTTAAAACTATGACCCGAAGCTTACCTTTTAATAGACATTACAGAGGAGGTGATCTAATGCATTTCTGATTCAGATTTACACACACACATTACATGTAAAAATTTAACTGATTTCAAAAATAATGCCATGAACAGATTTCATTTATCAATTAACTTCTATTAACTAAATCAAATAAATATTTGGTATTACAGCATTTGGTAAAAAAGCTTCTGTTTCGAGGTACACAAAATACTATTGGCCTAAGACTTTTGCACAGTACTG
>JAUMHP010000082.1:6404310-6417343 GCA_032361065.1 Enteromius trimaculatus | reverse complement strand
AATAATTTGTTGATTAATATTAAATTGGATTTTTTTTTTTCTTATTTTTTACTTTATTTTATTATTATTTTTTTTTTTAACATGCATTACATTCGTAATCCCAATCAGTTAGTTTTCTTGTTTCTTTTTGAATTTTCTTTGAATTTCTGTTTTTTCTAAACCAAATTCATAATAATCTCACACTTATCTTAATGAACTGCCATAACCTGTCTGGCCTGTCTGGATTTATTCCTACTTTGAACTGTGATTATGACACTTAATTTGTAACCTGCTGGCCGAGCATTGGCGCATGCGCGTGTGTGTGTTTGTAAGCGTGCATGGGTGTGTTTGTCACTGATTGACAGCGAGGAAACTGGCCATGTGTATGAACTTAGGACAAGCGAAAGTAGGTCACGCACATTGTTAGTAAACACATCCACTCACACACAGTTTACATTTAGCCATCACAACCACCACAATCTAAAAAAACGCTGAAGATTTTGTTCAACAGTGATTGGCCTGGTGGTATATTTTTTTTTCCTTTTTTTTTTTTTTTTTTTGTCACACACACACACACACACACACACTGTTTCATAGAAAGGCCACAGATTTCATGTTCCTCCCTGTTTCCACAGTTACACTATCACAAAGGACTCCAGCTGGCTGTGGAAAGAGAGCAAGGGATGGAGAGAAAGACGAACAGTGACCAGCCCCTTTATAAACACACGGCAGCTGGGCTGAACTGTCATTCTGCACCCTGGCCTGCTTACACACACACACAAAAACTCTCTTCAGCCCCTCCTCTGGCTTTAAAGTGCTTTGTGTTTTGTGTTTTTTTTCGATAATTCCCTTGGCATCTACTAGAGGGAGCTCAACTAACCTGTTTGAATGAGTTTTATCGTTTTTGTCACTTCTAACACACAAGCCCATTGGTTTCCTCCGCGTCAACATGCCCAGAGGTGAGTTCAATCTCCCCTCCTAATGAAGCATGAGGCCGAAAGGGGAGTTTCTCCAGGCAGGGGCCGAAAAGAAGGGATGAATGGATGATGGAGGGGGCCAGCGAAGGAGTGGAGAGAAGGGGGTTGAGCAGGGGCCGTCTTTGATCCAGCGCTGGCCCGGGCGGGGGGTAGTGTGTTTTTTAGCCAGGAGATTCACCATTCACACTCCTCTGTCGGTCGCTCGTTTGAAGCGCCTTCACAAAGAGGAGTTTGTGGGCCGGGGGCCAAAAGGGGTTTTGTCATTCACAGAGTCCCTCTCCTCCTCCTCTTTAACCTCTTGCTCATTCTTTGGCTCTTTTGAAATGAGAAATGCTTTATCAGCCAAGAACGCAGCCAATTAATGTTCAACCAACAGGCCGAATGGCTACAAAACTAAACTTAAAAAAAAAAAAAAAAAAAAACCATCTTGTGAAAAGATAATTGGAGTTCATTTTATAAAGAAAATACTATTTTAGACTTTATACATCAAATGTGTGTGCTTGCCATTTGTTTGCAAAAATTAACCTCAGATTCAACCTAAAGGCCCTCCGAATGAGCTGGTTTGCAGTGGCGTTCGGATTGTGTTCGAGGAGCGGCAGATGTTAAGACCGTTTTGTTGAGAGAAAGTTGGACGAAAACATTTCAGGGAGTTTTTCTTTCTCCGTTCCTGCCTGCTGGAGTTCAGGAATTCTGTATCACACTCCACTTCCCAACTGTTGGATAAACACGATGGCCTTGAGAGCGTGTGTGTGCGGTTTTGGAGGCGTGACGCTTCCATGATCCAAACATCAAAGTGTATCCGTGGAAACTGTGAGGTAGTTCGTAATGCCGCTAACATGGCATGACTTGTTTTTATTCCGTGCCTTTTTTGTGTGTATGTGTGCTTGCGTGTAGGTGAAAATAAAGTCATTTGGGATGCGTCCTACACATCTGGTCTCAGAGAATATATGATACTGCGGTGGCCCATGTTGTAAAAACACTATTTTTGAGACGTTTCAGCCTCTAAAAAGACTTGACAGCTCTCTGGCAACTGACTTCCTCTTCACTTTGTGGAGTCCAGACAACCCATTGACCTCACTGGCATGCCTTTGTGTGGATGGGGCATATGTGTGTTGCTGTTAGCTGAAGTTTTTTATTAGAAGCTCAAATAAATATGTCTACCGTATGAGCTACAATGCACTTTTTTCTTGTGTTGTTTTGTATTATTTGGAAAGATACATTAAATTTGGACAAAAGTGCAGATACTTTGTTGGTTCAGTGTAAATATGTAAATTTATTTATTTATTTTTTAATATATTATCTATTCAGGAAATATGCATTGTATTGATAAAAAGTGACAGTGACATTCTATAAATGCTAAATAAATCTTTACATTTATTTTAAAAATATATAATGTTCCATAAATATATTAGGCAGGGCAACTGTTATAAACAGCTATAATTATACATGTTTCTTGAGCTCTATAATAGTGACACTATAATGGGACTCTATCACAGAAATAAATCACATATTAATAATATATATTTAAATAGAATTATAGTTGTTTCAAATTCTAATAATATTATTGTGTAATTTAAAAGTAGACAGGGTGGACATTAACATTTTTCCGTGAGAATCTCAGTGTGTGATTAGATAAAACATTCTAGATTGTTCCAGCTTGGAAAATCACATCTGACTGTAGTTTAAAGGGTTCCAGGTGGGTGGATGTTTTGGGCTGTTTGACCTGTGGTTTGCCATTTGTCACAGAAAGAGAGAGCGAGAGAAAGAGGAAAGGCTTTAGAAATAAACCGCAGGACTGGGTGGGTCAGAGAACACACACATACACGCTTGACACATGACACAGGCTCACACACACAGGTGAGAACAAGCACACACAGTGCCTGGCTCCAGTGCTGTAATAGTTTAAAGAGAAAGCCTGGCCTACTTTCTCCATGCGCCGTGACCCAGTTTACATCGATGCAGATGCACAGAGTGGAGTCACAAACCTGTTCCACATCCCTTCTGTGTGTGAGAGAGCTGTTAAAAGACAGCGCATGATCTTCTTACAGTTCTGTAATCTAAAACAGATGCGCTTTGGCACACACACTCTCGTACGCTCAGATGTCATAAAGCAAAAGAGAGATCTTCCGATCGAATCCATTCCCTTCATGTGTTCAGGAGTAATGTGTGTGTGTGTGTGTGTGAGCGTGTGTCTGGGCTTGCACTAACCTGCTCCTGCCAAAAGCAGGAAATGAGGGAGCTGTAAGAAAATGGACTGCCACTGTTTAGTCTCTGAACATGCACACAAGCACACACACACACACATACACACAGTGTTTAGTCTTCTCCAGCAGCTGTGCTATTCTAAGCAACACAGGCAGGAAGAACAGAGAGCAGAAATAGATGGATGATATTGGGACAGTAATGCCAAACTCCTGTTGTAGTTTTGCTCTGCAGTACTTCTACTTTAAACATGCTCTACTATACTTTGACATCACTAATTGTTTCCATTTTACTCAATTCTAATTCGTAGTAATGCCTTTTATTTGTTTCTGTGCTAAACTACTCTACTCAACTGTATTACATTCTAGTTTTCCTTATTCTATTCTATTCTATTCTATTATTTTCTTTTATGTTCTGTTCTGTTCTGCTTCATTCAAGAGTTCTCTTCCGATAGTTTTATTCCACTCGAATCAAATGTATTCTTTTCCAGTCTACTGTACGCACCCTTCACTTTTCTTCTATCCTTTTCTATTCCAAACTATTATGTTTTCTATAGTCAAGTCTTTTTAGCTCTGTTCTGTAGTATTCTAATTATTCAACACTACTCAAATCTTTTTTATTATTCTATACCTTTATGCTATCGTACCAGTCTACACAACTGAAATGTATATTATCATTCATACACTGTTTTCTCCATTTTCTATTCTACTTAATTCTATTTTAGTTGAATTTATCTACTCTTCATTCTACTTTTTTATACGGTTCTACTCTGCTCTAGTTGTATTTTATTATTACCTTTTATTATAGCCACTCTACTTCGCTTTTCTGATCTGTTATATTATATAAGCTAGTACTTTCATTTATGATTATTCAGCTGTATTCTTACTTTATTGAATTGTTCTAACTCTATAGTATTGTGTGCCAATTTAAAATTATTCTACTCTATTTATGCCATTTTCTATTCAGCTCAACTCAATACTAAATTTTATTTCACTTTATTCCTCTCTTCTCAACTTTATTTTATTCTGTTATATTCTGCTGTGCTCAACTGTACTTTTCCTACATTTTCTACTTCTAAGTCCATTCTACTGTACTCAACTCTGTTCTAACCTTTTCTAACATATTGTATTTCTGCTTTGTTGTTCTCTATATGGTACTATACATAGATACTCCAGTTTTACTCTCACTTCTTATTTTTATCGCTTTTCACATTCTACACCTACAGTTATTATCTTGAAATATATTTTGACTGAATGTGCTACTTAATTGTGTAACCTTTCACTTCTTCCTACTCCACAGTATCATCATGTATAACCACCTACAAGAAAACCCCACCCCCAGTCCCACCCAGGTCAACACCCACCAGACCATACATCTCTATAACAGCCCAGAGCAGCACAGAATCTGCACAAGATGCCTACAATGAGCTCACCGGTACTGGTCCTGCTAACCGGGCCTTAGCAGCTGTCCAATCAGGCCTCAGCAACTCCACAGAGAGCATCGATAGCATGAAGGCCCTGACAGCAGCCATCGAGGCAGCGAACGCTCAAGTCCACGGCCCAGCCAGCCAGCATGTTACCAACAGCACCATCACCATCACCACAGCCTCCGCCACCACTAGCGTAACACACATCTCACAGGAAGCTAAGAGAGATGCCCTCAGGAAGTGCCTGTCCATAGGGATACAGGTTGGCCACACACTAACACAAACACATATAAATTTGTGTTGCCTAAAGGGTTACAGATTGTATAAGCAATATCAAACTTACAAAGAAACAAAAAGCAGAGATCTTTACTAAATTTAAATTTACAAAAAAAAAAAAAAGTAAACAACAGACATTCATCTACACATAGTATGTGGAAAAATAGACAGTGTCTTCAGAACAGCATACTAGTATTCAGTAGTCAACATTTGAAGTGGATCAAAAGCATTCATCAAAGTTGTCCTAAAACATAAAACCAAAATGTGCGTTTGTTTTTGGGCACCTTTGGTACATTTTCTTTGATCCACTTCAAATGCTGACTACTGTTATTTCTGCAATATAAAGATATGGCAAAAACAGCTGGGCATTTTTTAATAGAATATAAGCCTTCTGTGATTATTAAGTATGCAGTGTACACTATGCCAAAAAATGATGTTTTGAGACACAGCCATTATTAATGGTATGTTCTCTGATTATTAAGTAGGCATTCATATAGTATGCACTATGAAGCCTAAATATGCTATCATATAGGTAGACAGCATAGGTAACACACTGTGATGCCGTCTATATAGTGTACACTGTGATGCCATTTAGACAGGTAGCATACTAGGCTTTTAGAAGCACAGCCCCTGACTATATATGCAGTATGTTCTCTGATTATTAAGTATGCATCAATGTAGTGTACAAATCTAAATCATTTAATACTCATATATTTACTGACAAATTAGATGACGTTTGCAGCAGCAAATCTGACAAAAATAATCAAAATGTAATTCTGACACCCAGACTCCATATTGAATGTGTGTGGGTGTGTGTCTGTGTTTAGGTGGATGGTCCTGAGGAAACTGACCAACCAGAAGTGCACTGCAAGTTTCAATCGGTCGGCATTCAAGTAGAGGAGGAGAGATGGTAAGTTTATCTACACCCACTCACTCTCTCTCACACACAGCATATTCTATTACATCTCTATCCTTTAACTTCCAACGTGTGCTCATTCATACAAGATAAAGTCACTTAAAAACAATACAGATGTGAGGATGGCGACTATAGAAGTTGAAGAATGGACGGTGTAATAGGAGAGAGAAAAGAAAGTGAAAGAGAGAGAGAGTTGTCATTTCAAGCACATGCTCCTGTGACAAAGACCTTCCCATTCTCTGTCTCTATTTCACACACACACAGCTGTCCCTATCATGGTGGTTTGGACATTGGGGCCTCCTGAAAGGGTAAAGGAGTGGGAGGCAGAGAGACAGCTGCTCTGTGTGTGTATGCGGGTGTGTCTGTGTGTGCGTGCACGGCCATCTGTTGCTGTGCCCATTATGAAGCAGGCAGGCTGCTGGGTCACAGACATGGTCAAGTATCGACCCCCTGTCTCACTTCTCTCTCTCTCTTGCTTTCTTTTGCTCGCACATCCTAAGGTTTCACTGTTTTAGCACCCTGTGAGAGGGAGGGACATAACGACTGGAGGAGGTAGAGGCCGCTAGATGTTCTCTCTCTGTGTGTTCTGCTATAGGTCCAGCCGAAGCATCGTAAAATCACCGTCTCGTAGCCAAAGTGCTGCTCTAGAGTACAGATCAACTGCCAGAGCAAATATGTTACACTCACGCACACATACTGTGCATAAACAGTTGTTTTAGAGATGGTTGGATATGTTTAGAGTCAGTTGTCCTGTTCCAAAACCAATTGGACTGTCTATGGAGTATTTTTAAGACATGCTTTCAACATTGACAGATACCTCATTTTCATAACCTTCATAACCAACAGAATCCATAAATAATGCATGATTTATTGAAAAACAGATCAAATTACATTTTTATTACTATACTTTAAATATTTCCCATTAAAAATACACTTGGGTTGTGTGTATGTAATTATATTAGCAACATGCTAACATGACACGTAAATAAAAATGTTTTGTATTCAAAATGTGTTTAATTTATTTTTAAATGTATATAAAATATACCCAATATTTATGTGTTGGTTGTTTAAGTATAGCTCTCTTAAGTGTATCTCTGCTTATTGTAACAGATTGTGTTTAAGATGCTATCTTAGTAGGGAGATGCCTATATAGGAGCTTACTAGGTTTTGGAATTGAACCAAGATGTGTATGTGTACACATGTATATGACGTTTGGGCCAGCATTGAGGAGTTGAGGGGCAGCAGATTCCTAGACGGTGAGAGAGAGTCACACAAAGCACACACCCGCACAGGTCGCCGGTATTTGGACTTTGCTGAAGCATGCCTTTGTAACTGAGAGGAATACAGCTGTAAAACACTGGCACACACACACACACAACTCTCCTAGTCTGCTCTTGTTTCCTGCTGAAGTCAGAGCCTTTGAACTGTACGTAGAATGTCATACACTCTCTTTTCCTCCTCCTGCCTTAAGAGCGAAGGAAATGAAGGAAAGAACTCCCAACCAATCACATCTGGCTTCTTTTGCTCTGGGGAGGTGCACTACAGCAGCTACAAATTGGATAGATAGATAGATAGATAGATAGATAGATAGATAGATAGATAGATAGATAGATAGATAGATAGATAGATAGATAGAGAGATAGAGAGATGTATGGATGGATGGATAGATGGATGTGTGTTTTCTGACACAACTTCTGACACTGGTGTCTTTCATGTCACACCCTTCAGAGGTTTTGGTTCTGTGGTGGTCTCAGTGGCTTTAGCATGTGGTCCTTCCTTGCCAGGATAAGCATCTTGAAAAAATGAAAGCGTGTGGGTGTTCTTGTGTCTATTTATAGCTTTCGGGTAATATGTAAAGCTCAGTGTCCACCATAGGTTAGTTTCAGCCTCAAACAGACTAGATTAATAGAAAATCTAAGATTCAACCTGATTGGCTGACTATGACACAATTTCCAGTCATGATACTATGGTAGGCTGATATCAGTGTGATTTTGAGTAGATGTATGAAGGTTTGATCGTCTTCATGGACAATGATGAAACTTGTTTATGGTTTTGTCGTATATATTTATTGCCATTTCCATTTGGTTTTATATTTTGTCATCTGTTGCAATGAAATGTATTTTGTTTTTATTTGTGGCTTAAATGTCCAGATTTTTTGGAGACAACTTTATATATTTTAGGTTCAAATGTAAAAAGAATCTGTTGTAAAACAGTCTGACATAGTTACATTTAACTACACACACACACACACACACACACACACACACACACACACACACACACAAACACTTTATGATATGATTTACAGGAGGCAATGATTACTACCATGTGAGCGGAACAAGAAATGAATACTCTCTCTCTCTCTCTCTCTCTCTCTCTTTCTCTTGTGCCCTTTATTTGTCTCTCTTCCTCTCTACAGGAAGTAGTTAACTGATATGAAACAGGCCTCTCACACACACACACCAACAATCTAAAATGGTCTTTAATAGAAAACAAATGGTTAAAAAAGATATCAGAGCTCAGAATGCTGTGAAGGAGAATGGACACAGAATAGATTTTGGAAGTAAATGAAAATGATTGATCAGTTCATGAAAAATAAGAAAGAAAGAAATCCTCACAATTTATGGCCTGTATGTGCTATCATTCTGTGTGTTGTGCCTTCTAATAAGCCAAAATCCAAACGCTTAGATGCACAGACACACACAGCCAACACATTCAGGGTATGGTGAGAGATGTCAGTGTGCTTCAGTGCACCTGAATAGAGCAGGTGTCCTACATCTCCAACAAACACACACACACACACACCAGGCAAACACAGAGTAGCTGCTCTAAGCCAGATCGCTTTGATATGTTATCCCTCTCTATTCCTACAGGTGTATGCGTGTGTGTGTTTGTTACACTTGTATTTGATATCATGGTCTACAGTTACCTAGAAGAACGTTTTAACTGTTAACTTTAACTATTATGGGGCATTGGTAACATTTAATTTTACAGAATTTTTAACCTTCATAGGCATGTTTATACTTCATTTAATATAATTTTTGGCTTTTTTCTTTCCAGCTACCGCAGAGTTACGCGCTCCAACAGCGTCACCACTGCCGTTCAAGCTGATCTTGATCTTCTGGAGGGTCTTGGCGATGACCAGTTCTCACAGACCCACCAGGGGCCCATTGTCCGCCAGCCGTCCCGAGATGCAGCCACTTCTACTGTCAGCATCCAGGGCTCTGGGAACCACTACCATGCCTGTGTCCAAGATGAGTACACCGACGTGGACTTTGATCCCTCCATTCTGCCCCCTCCAGACCCCTGGATGGATGGAGCCATGGAGGAGGAATATGCGAGTGGGGTGTCAGGGTCCGTGTGTCCGCAGGACGGACGCTGGTTTCTGAAACTGCTGCAAGCAGAGGTGGAGAGGATGGAGGGGTGGTGCAAACAGATGGAGCAGGATGAGAGAGAGAATGAGCTTCCAGAAGACAGTGAGTAACTCACTGTGCAGATAATACAGAGTAGGCTTGTACGGTTAAAGGTTTGTAACCAGGCTGTTTTGGGTCACCGTTGACTTCCATAGTAGGACAAAAAAAACTATGTCAATGGTGACTACAGATTTGCAACTATTTGAGAGCACAATTTTATTCCTTTAAAGAATCAGTTATATTGTTCGATTCAACAATATTTTGGACATTATAGTATCCTTTAAATTGTTTGATTTAGGCTAATAGGCTAATTTCAACAGCATCACATTTCTGGAATTTTCAATTCAATATCGCTTTTTTGTTAGATTGGTATGTTTGGTTTTAACATTCTAAATGTGTCTTTGGTAATTTCTTCTAGGTAGAGAACTCACAAATTTCTGAGTTATTCTACACTACACAGGAAGTTAATAGCAAAAGGGCTTTTGTTGCTTAAACATGAAATTTCCAATTCCACCATTTTATTTTAAAGTCAAGTAGTCAGTTCACTGCAAAACTAGAGTGACATTTGTACAGACTGTGTCCAAGCCATTTAGAGAATGATCAGCTACTTTAACAAATCTGCCAGTGCACAAGGTCATTTCACAGTCTGGTTACCTCCGGCCGGACTCGTTCTTTTTATCCCACTTCCCGCCTTTTCCCTGCTCAAGCACACACGCCCACACACACGGTGCAGTGACCATCTTCGTGTCAGTCACAAAGCCTGCTTGTTCATCTATCTCCTGTCTGTCTCCCTCTCACATACCAGACATTTCTACCAGCAGGGAGCCACCCGTCTCTCTCGTTTCTTTCCCTCCCTCTTTCTCTGTATATTTTCTTTTTCCTCTCACTGTTTCTATATCTGTCTCCTTCCACTCTCTCTCTCTTTTCTAACCCTTCCCTCTTTCCCTGAATACATAAAATATGCTAATCGGTTCAATGACAGCACATTGTTTGCCATATGGTCTCTTGCTGCTGCATATGTTAAACAGAGCGAGTTCATTTCATCGGATCTCTGTTTAAAAACTGCCTCATGGCTCCAATCCACACTACAGTCCCTCCTCAGGCCACAGCAAAAGCCTTTATATGACCCCCTTCATGGCAAACATTAGCTTCCTTTAAGAGAATTCACCCCTGTTTGGTAATTTGATATTCTATTTACTTTTTTTCATTCTTAATCTTTCTTTTTGCGTCACATTCTTGATCTGTATGTGTGTGTGTGTGTATTTGTGTTAGTGTCTTGGCTCGTTGGCTTTGGCGGGTGTTTGTTTGGTGTGCATGGTAAACACTCCCCCTGCTCCTCTGGTTCCTGCATTTGGGTTCCCAAGCCTTAGATATTTATGACCCTTTCTCACTTCAAAGAGACAGCATTTAAACATTAACCAAGTGTCTAAGCCTTTGAGACACACACACATTCACTAATGTGTTACTGCATACATGCTATCCTCTCATCAACTTTTTAAGCAGCTTAATCCAGTTTTTTCTTACTAAACTTGTTTTCCACAGCTGATTCTCAATTCTTTTTGTCTGTGTTTAGTTCTTGGCAAGATTCGTAGTGCGGTGGGTAGCGCTCAGTTGCTGATGTCGCAGAAATTTCAGCAGTTCCGGGAACTCTGTGAAGAAAACCTGGTATGTATGGAGCACACATCAGCCAATCAGAGCAGAGCTTCACTTGGTAGCTCCGCCCCGAATAGCAATGTTAGCCTGCGCAGTATTAAATCAGTAATACCCAATTAGATATTATGTCTTTTCAAATTAACAGATGTTTTGTGTATAATTTGTTCTCTGGCTGTCAGAATCCCAATGCCCACCCACGGCCCGTGTCTCAAGATCTGGCAGGATTCTGGGACATGCTGCAGCTGTCCATTGAGAACATCAGCCTGAAGTTTGATGAGCTACACCAGCTGAAAGCTAACAACTGGAAAGCACTGGAGCCTCCTGAGAGAAAGGTACAGATTTATATCACAAATCCAAATGCGTTACACACTGCAAAAATGGCTCAGAATACCACAGTTGACACATATTAATTTGCAATGATGTGTAAATGCAGTGCGGTGACATTTTGTTGGCATGCTTAAGATAAATGATTTGTGTATTGTAGCTGTTCAATAGATGTAGATGCTGTGTTAGTTAATGCAAACAAAAAGAAGATTGTGAGGGGTGGAAGAGTATTCTATTCAATATGCCTTCCTGTATTTTACAGTTCCCCCAAATTAAAATTCTGCCATTATTTACGTACAGATTTTAGTTTTCTTTTTTAGTTTTGACTATTTGTACGGTTTGCTCTTTCATCACATATGAGTGAAGCCTGAGGCCTTCAAGCTTACATAAGGACACAAACATAGCATGCATTATGAATGTAGTCCATATAACTTTTGCATTATATTCCTGGTCTTCTAAAGTCATACGATAGCTTTGTGTGAGGAATAGATCAAAATTTGAGTCATTATATGAGCTATTAACTGCTGCCATCAGAAACTGAGTCAGTGAGTTGAGAATCGAATCAGTCCAGTTTGCCACCGACTGTTATGAACATTTGGGTCACTGTTATGAACTTGTTTATGTATTAAATATTTATAAGCTGAACCGAATAATCATTAAAAGGAATCAAAATAGCAATTAGTTTGTGTTTTTACAGATGTAATTACTTCTCTCATAAATTCTTATGAAAAAGCCAAGGATTGCTAGATGGCACGTCACATTCAACAATGCTTTTGTGTCCTTTTTGAAGCTCCTATTTATATATTATTACATCCTACATATATATTTATATAAAGTTGTATGGCAAGGAACTTTATAAAAAAAAATATCAGCACTAATATATCAAACAGACAATTTTCTTTATTTGCATTTGGTTATAAATGGCTTGCACTCCGACTCCAATGTCTATTGCTGATGTTTTATTTGACTATTTATCTTATTTTATGAGTAAATGTTGCATGTGTTATGCTTTGTGCTGGTTTATTTTGCTCATTTTCTTATTATTTTATGTGTTCTGTGTTTGACAGTGATCTGGTTTTGAGGCGATGCTCCCAAATTGCACGCTGCATGTGGTTTGCGTCCAGTGGTCCTGTTCATCTCATGCCAAAAGGGTTGAACTCGTAGCTGGCAAAAATGGCTGAGATCTCTCTTAATGTATTTGGCTGCTGCCTGGCACTCAAAAGCAACTAAATATTGCAGATGACCCAACAGATGACCCCACAGTTGCATGTATTAGCAGTGTTGTGTTTCGTCGAGGAGTGGCAATTAACCAGTTTGTCGTTGCTGTCCAGGAGAGGCGCGTGCCCCCTCCGGTACCCAGGAAGCCGGGAAAAGGTCCCGTGCTGCTAGTGAGAGACCGGTCTTTGGAGGGCTCCCAGCGGCTGGAGGCCCGTAAGCGGCTGTTGGCGGCTAAACGTGCTGCTGCC
This sequence comes from Enteromius trimaculatus, assembly GCA_032361065.1. Taxonomy (NCBI): domain Eukaryota; kingdom Metazoa; phylum Chordata; class Actinopteri; order Cypriniformes; family Cyprinidae; genus Enteromius; species Enteromius trimaculatus. The sequence continues at coordinate 6,404,711 of JAUMHP010000082.1, read as the reverse complement.
TCTCAGCGCCAGAGCTCTGCAACAGAATGCGCCGACAGCATCGAAATATACATCCCAGAGGCCCAAACACGATTATAGACACTGAAATCCGGGTGCTCAGAAGCCTAAATAGACACACACACATCTTCAATAACACAATAGCGCTGAATGACAAAGGCAGGGTAGCTGTAACATAATCACTCTTCTTTTCTTGTGTAAAAGAGAGTTTCTTCACTGTGGGCTTCTACTGTATGTATTTACGACTTAATTTTACTCTCTTCCTCCGTCCTGCCATTTGCGATGTAGCTCCCTTATTAAACTCCCAAAGACTTTTAATATTTCTATTAGACACTCTTAATTTAATTGTTAAAATAACCAATAATATATATATATATATATATATATATATATATATATATTTA
>JAUMHP010000082.1:6368874-6395167 GCA_032361065.1 Enteromius trimaculatus | reverse complement strand
ATATAAAGTTTTTTTTTTACATGTACTAATTAATAAAAAAGTATACAATTTTTGTAATGTATAATATTTAATTTATATTGTTATAAATGTATTATATTAATTCTTAATTAAAAAGTATATCATACATACATTTCATTTTAAAATAAACAAATATAAATAATTTTTTAATAAACACCAAATCTTGCTCAGTAAAATTAACCTCACATTATACATCTAACTTTACCACTTCTAAATTTTCTTAAGTTCAAAGCCTATAGTTCTAAAAAAAACACTAATTTCGCACACTGTCTCACTTGAGTTTAAAATGGAAATTCATGATGCTGTACTGAGTTAACATGTGACGGGTCTCTGACTCTATTTCTGTTTTTCCTCTTTTAAAAGCTGAGCTGGCAGTTGAAATCAGGAAGCGCTCGGCGGTGAGGATTTCTCTCAATCACCTAAGTAACAGTTCACCTTTATCCCTCAAATTGTGTTTTTTGTTGGGCCTAAGGCCTTTAGGCCTTAATCATGCTAATAGCGCTGTATCTTTCACGGCTCTGGTGAGTCTCACCTGAGGGGGCGTTGAGATCTACTCTAATGCAAATGCAACATTTCAGACTAGAGAAAACACATGTGAACCCTTGACTTCAGTGTGGATCTCCACAAAAGGCAGATTACTACTGTGAGGTAACAGCCGACTGTTAACACCTTTCGTTTATATATACAATTGAACTCTTTTGGCCTTTTTATTTAATGCAGATTGCGTCCCAAAGGCAGCTAATAATTTTAATGAAAGTTTCAGTAAAAATGCGCACAGCTCACCTAAGATCTAAAATAAACTCTATTCATCTAAAACGATCAAACAATTAGATAAAACATACAAACATTTCATATACGTGTAATTCAGTCTTAATGTTGACTTTAATTTATTGTCTTTTTTGATAATAAAAATACTTGTACACACCCAGGCAATACTGAAATATTAGCAACCCCATTTATTTTTCTAACTTTCCGTTTTCAGCCTTGTACATTTAAACTTAGTACACTTGCTACAAAATAAGCAAAGCTGTTTTGCCTTTTGCAATTCTATTCTGGCTTTTATTCCTATCACACACACTTGTCACAATGCTATAATGAAATAACCTGAGTTCTGACGTTTCTTTCGCAGCATCTAAAGCGCCTGTTTTCAAGATTCAGTCCTCAGTATGGTAATGTTCCTGTATTGTCTCTTCTGAAGAGAAGCCTCTTTGGCTCTCTGGGTAATGGGGCTGTATTGTGTATCCAACGGTCCGCCTGAGCCTGGTAGTCTTCACTATGTTAATGTGTGTGTATTGTGTCTCCCTATTGTTAGTGAGACAGCTGGCTGAGCGCAGGGGAAATTCCTGGCCCAGTGTCTGAGCAAGTCTCTCTCTCTTTCTTTCTCTCTCCCTCCCTCCCTCTCTCTATGTGGCCACTTCTCAGATGACTCAAAACAGTTATTCACTCATCTGTCCACAGGAATTCTCTCCATTGACTGCATTCACAGGAAGTGTTGTTTATATGACGCTAAAACTCAGTGGGAACAGAATGTGTGATCTTAAACGCAGTAGCGCTAGCAAAAAGAGCTGACTATTTCTTTCTTCTGACGCATTTTTTTTTTTGGATCTGCTAGTTATGACATTGAACCTTTCGGTTTCCTTCACACGTCAGTTGAACTAGACACCGATGACAGCTAACTGTTCTCCTGTGAAGCATGAATAGATTACTGATCAACAAAGCAGAAAACTGAAAAATTCCCCTTCGCATTCTTGACGGAAACAAGCAGTCGTGAGAAACTTCTGAGGCATAACTTCAGAAACTGCTTTAGGTCATTCAACCCTTTTTATTCAGGGTTTCCAAAGTTTTTGGCCAATTATTTTTTAATCCATTTGTTTTTTGGATTATTTTTATTTATCTTGTATATACAGTTTTTCACAAATGAAATTAAGTTAAAATACTTCAGGACAAACTAAAACTAGAAAAATATTTTATTGCACGTATGTATATATTAATTTATTTTAATTTAAGTAAAATTTTAACTTAACCTTTTATTTTATTTTTAAGATTTATTTTACTTAAGTACAAAAATCATACAAAAATAACACCTCCTGAAAGTTTTAACACTCCCTGAAAATCCAAGTTTTCCATAATCTTGGGAACTTTGTTTATTCTGACTGGCTAGGTGACAAGCAGTTTTTCTTTTGTTTGTTTGTGGTGTTTTTTTCCCCTTGGCCTGTGGCACTTTCTGAAAATGTTCTGTACCTGTAGTGTGGAGAGATGGGTCTGCTTGGACAGCAGGGCTTTTTCCTGCTCTGAAGGATAGGCATTGTAGCGGTGTTGGTAGAGCCAGTCCCGGAGTATTTGTACTGACTCTTTGGGCAAGTTTCCTCTCCTCTTCCTTTTCCCTGACACTCCTCCATTTGAAGAGAGGTCAAGAGGCACATCCAAACTGTCCTCGTCCTCTGTCTCACTTCCGGACATCGCCAACACACCTGTAGTCAGGAGACGTGGAATATTAACACTTAAAAACTATACATTTTACAACATTATTCCTTTTATACATGCACATGAAAGGTCTGAGAACCAGAAAAAGTATGAAGCAAGGTTTGTGTATTAGCAATGTGTTTGTAATAGTCTGTAAGTGTGTTTCAGGGAATGAGTTAGCTGGGATGAGTGTGTACCCATGTGTGTGAAGGAGGACAAAAGACACCCAGTCAAACATCAACCCCCCAACCCCTGCTGAGGACCCTCCTCCTCCCCCTATCCTACACACACTGTCTCTCCCTCCAAAATGCCAACCGATGAACGCTACACAACAGCGCCTGGCCATCTGTATGCATGTATAAGCGTGCGTCTGAGAGAGAGAGAGTGTGTGTGTGTGTGTGTGGCAGCTGATGTGTCACATCCCTGCTGTCAAGCAAAGCCATGTGATTCATGGTTGGAGCGGAGGCGTCACAAAGACTGTAAACGGTGTCAATGTTTCATTGTGCCTTTGTAAATACTGTACGTACGCTCACAAAAACTGGAACAAACTATGGTTAAATACACTCTTTTGCTTTTAAACCTTCTTTAAAGAGTCAGTTTACCTATTTCACAATCTCAAACCTCCGTGACTTTTTTTCTATGAAACACAAAAAGTGATTTTAAAAATGAAGATTGTATCAATCACTGTTCACTTTAACAGTGAGAAAAAGGTGAATCATGACTTAGTCTTTAACTAATGTCTACCATCCCCTTTTGTGGATGAAAGTCATGCAGGTTTGGAATAACATGAGGGTGAGTAATGATGACAGAGTTTTGATTTCAGGCATGCTATCCCTTTCAATGCTGATATGACAACTTTTTCCTGCTTATAATTATGACTTGAAGATTATTACTTGTTCTTACTTATCATGAACCGGTTAGTTTGTAAATAACACGTTTCACTCAGAAGGCTGAGGGGGACTTTTAGTTCATGTGCACTCTCTAAGTGAAACAAAACTTTCCCCAACTTCAGCTCAAGCGCGTGGGACAGTTCACACTCTAAAAACGAAAGAAGTGAAATCACGTACATATCCATCTTTAATGTTATGTGAGAAAAGACTGAACGTGTTAAGATGAAGAGTAATTTTATCGTCGGCCTACATGAGGAGGAGGAGGAGGGGGAGGGGAACCTGTTGCAAATCTCAAGACCGAACAAAAGAATGTCGCTTGTGGGACATTTCAAACTCTCTTTTTTCGACTTTTCACTAAATGAAAACTTATGAAATCACGCCAGGTGACAGGTGAAAGGCTGACACGACTCTCTACGCAGTTAGACCTCATAATATTTGAGAAACATTAACTTAATAACAGAGAATAACTCGGGCTCTATTGTGTGCTGTGAGAAACACGAGGTCGGAGGGAATGTGAAAGCGTCGCCTCGAGGAAGCAGCGCGAAATACACAAACTTCACAAAAGGAGGTCAGGAATTATTGTTGCACATTTTAGACCGCTACACAATGTTCAAATGCGGCGAAAGCAAAAAAGAGAACAGTCGTCACATTAAAAACGACACTTGGAAAGTTCCCTTCATATTCCTATAGCAAAACTTGAGTCAGTGTTATGAGAAACTCTGAGCGCGTGAACATTTTTTTCCAAGCCAAAGGCGTTCAACTATTACACGAAGGCATTTTAGACCCTAATGCACAACAAACCGGAGAAGAGTTACATTTGAGACGATTTTAAGTTACAGCTGTAGATTTCGTGAAACAACGCTAAAAAACATCTCAAATAAATACGCCTATTACATAAGCACGCTAGTACAAAATGAAAGCTTTTATGTTGTGAATAAAAACACGCGTGTTAATAACGCAAAACGGCTCGTTGTGACAGCCCGCCAGCACATGGTGAGAAAAAGGCTGTTTTGTCTGCAGCGGAAAACAATAGCAGTATGCCAGACATTTTCTGATCAACCATCATCGACAACTTCCATCCAGTCGTTACAATCAGCGCTAAAAATCGAACATGTATCGCCGCTATCAGCAATATCGAGAAGATACATACCCTTTTTGGTCTTCATGTCCGTCAAAATTCCCCTTTTCACGTTGGCAACAAGGAGGTCGATTCTTCCTCGCTTTAATCACACAAAACTGTATTATTCCAGATTGTTACAAAGTATCGAGCGAAGTGTTTCTTTTTGTCGAGGAACGGAGCGCGTTTTTCATTTGTCGGAGACGCAACACATTGTTGGGTACCTGGGACAGGCTGCGCGTCTCATTCAGTGTGTTTGATGTGGAAACTGGGTGACAGCTATCTTTGACAGCTGCGTGACTCAACGCGGTTAGATCCTCCCCCTCCGAGGGCAAGAGGGAAAAATCTGACATCAGACATACAAAAAGGATAAAAAGAGATAAAAAAGGGCTTTTTGACAAACCGATCCGAATCTTAAACGTGTTTAGAGAAAGATCCAGCGCGCGGAATGTGTTTGTGGAGACGTGTTTTGGACATTGAATTGGATCTAGTTCCTGCACGTTTCCCTTTAATGACTGCGGCAGAGACAGGAAGCTGGTTTATTATGAATGTAGGTTAACATTACCAAGAGGCAGACACATGGCAGGGATATATTTGGGACTGCTTTCATCAGCATACTTGTGTTAGGCGCCCTACTCCAAAACAGTATTTTTTAATGGCGCTTTGTTTTTCTGAGACTGAGATGTTTGAATGTTACTCGTGTTTATATGGCAAAAATGTTACTGCAGGGTAGTGTTGATGTGTTATCAGGTGCAATGCGGCATTTATTTCAGGTGACAGATGTCTGTGATGTTGTTGCAAGAATGCGAGTAGGGACTGAATTCGAATGTAAACATTTTAGTTCCCATTTTTTCATAACAATTATGGTTCTATTAATTATTCTTTTAGAGCGTTTGGAGAATACTCCAGGAAATAAATGGGGTTCTTATAGTTTTCAGTTAATTAAATTTAACAGAACAGCAACACATCAAAAAACAGTTTACTACAATTCCTGCAAAACGTGTTTACCTTGTAGTTTACCTCTTACAAAATTTATAAAGAAGCGTTCAATGCTACCTGGTCGTATTAATATTAAATAAAAATGCCAAATAAACAAAGCTTTAGCCTATCTATATGGAAAAAACACAGGCTACTGTGTGCATTTTTAATGTAATCACAGTTTTGAATAGGCATACAAATAACTAAACCTAGCTTGTTTGTTTTTTGTTTCGTTTTTTTACGTTAAGAAAATAGTTTCTAACTTGCTGTCAAATGAGTGAGTCAGATTATTAATAAGTGTTTTGATTCACTCTGAATCAGTTATTAAGAATTATGTGACTAGGGAAGTTAAATCTGTGTGAATCACTGAAAAGAGCCGACTCATTAGAGTCATTGATTCGAAAATTGGACAACACAGACGGTGGCGCTGTACGTTACATGTTTTTATTTCATTAAAAAGAACCGACTCGAAAGAGTCATTTGTCCGGGATTCGTGACCACTCTGGTGCTTAGACTTAGTAGCGGTGTTGCGTTGCTGAATAGCAGTGTAAAAACACAGTCATGAAATGTACGTTCCGCGTGTTCTAGAACCTTTATATAATTCGAACGCCATGAACAAAATGGTTCTGAATAAGTATTAATTCTCGGTTCCACGGCAGCTCCATTTGTAAACCGTGCGTGATGCTTCCTGTTGGCGCAGCCCTGCGTGATACCCAGTTGACCGTTGGGATTAAATGGTTGTAAAGCAAGAATCGCTTGTTTCTTCAGCTGTCCTGGTTACGCGTCCCTAATTCAAATCACAGCAGTCTCAGAATTCTTAGCGCTGCTGATTATCTCTCTTGCGTATGGAGCCCTGCGTTCATCTGTTGTCGTTCCAGTTTGGCGCATAAACCAAAAGTGTTTAGATGTTTGCGTCACACCGTGCTCTCATGCACGTTAGTGTATCCATTACTCAAATTATTAGATATGTGTCAAAACATATGATTCGGACACAGAGCTACAAAAACCAAGCGTGATCTGCTTGTCAAAACACCGAAGCACATGGTGGTAAAGGCTTTAAGCGAGCTGTATTTGGAGTCTGGATATAGGTCAGGTCGCTGACTTTTCCATGCGAGGCGTGCATGCGTCAAGCGTCTGGCTGGCCTTAATTCTCAATTTACTGCTGATGATAAGAGCGCAGGTTATTCTAAATACACACACGCGCGTTAACAATAACCCACGTTTGCAGCTATCGGATATTATAATACAAAATCTTAGCATTGCATTGTCCTTATTAAAGAAATAATTAAAACTCGGTGAGGTCTTTATGTTGATCTGAGAAAACGTGATGATTCACGATTTCTCATAAGACTGAGACAGCTCACTTTAGATTGTGTAACACTTATTCCAGTCAAAAAGGCGTGTTACTGTTATCCGATAAATAGAGACCAATAGCTCTCCCTAGCTTTCCATCGAGCAACTGCAGACGCTTTGCATAAAAGTGTCGTAGAAGCATTTGCCTGCCACCTATTGGTAGAAACTCATGTTCATGAGTTCAGATCATTTTCAGATAAAATTTTCTTTATGTATTTTGATTCCAAGTGAAATAAAGACCTGAAATAAATGAAGCCTTGTTATACTGTTCACATACACTCTATGTAGGCTATTGAATAAAATAGGGAGTGTATAAAGTCATATCTTTTAGAAGGTGCGGAAGATATTTGAGATACATGAGATATTTCCCCCTTCAGTAACACAAGCATAAAGGGCCATGTCCAGTTTATGGAGACAGTGATACTGAGAACACAGCAACTATGTATGAGAGTTATATGGAAGCTATTTAAAACTTATGTCGTTTGAAATGACCTTCAGTTTAACCATGATCTGCCCAGTGACATAATTTCCTGTGTAATACTAATCATCGTTACACAGACAGACAGATAAATGAACCTCTGAAAATACTAATGACTAACTGTCAGAACAGGTGCAGTAACACGGTGACCCCTTGTGACTTGCAGAATATGATGTTATGAGGGATGAGGTCATCAGTCAAAATGTCCAGGAACTCTGGGATCAGTGGATTAAGTGTGTGTAGCAAAATGTACACAATTTTGGAACTCATAGTGCCAAATGGAAGTTTAAAACCATATAAGGAAAAACAGGAGATGAAAGCTACGAGAAAAGTCTTTGCGTGTCTGTATTAAAATAAGTAAACTTATTGGATTGAAGCGGTTTGAAGTCGTGTCGACGTGACGTAAATTTCTTAGAAAAGTCTTTAATATGCTTAAGGCGATTCATAGCCAATTCTTCTTGATAAAGTAGGACCAATGAAGTTTTGTGTGAGGCGGGACTTCCTCGTTGTTGAGAAGCAGTGTGGTCCGCAGAGCTGTATGGGAACCCGCGGCCTCTCGGCAAGCTGCACGCATTCCAATCTGGCGACGTCGCCCTGACGCGCGCGCTGGCGTAAACACGGACAGAAGCGACAGAAACGCCGAGAGTCCCAGTGACACATCACATCTTTCGCATACCCGCGAGCTGCGGGTCGTCTCCTCGACTTGGGCGGTGTGTCAGACCGGGGGGGGGGGGGTCCGGTTACGAGCAGGGCTTCTTGAGCTAAAATTAGGGCTGCTTTGGGACTGACGCAAGAAAAGTCTGTAGCAGCGGGGAACGTGGATCCATGGAAACGCGCCCTACACATTCGGTGTTATTGATGACAGAGCGTATTTTTGGACTGTGTTGTCATCATTCGGTAACAACGAGGCCAAAGACGTATTGTATAAAGGGAGGACGGTGAAAATGCACTTGTACAGCAGCGCGTTAACACACTACCCCGGCTCCTCTCGAAAAGTTTCCGTAACTCTCACCAGTGTCGCCAATAACGCACCAGCGACAAGTTCCAGCTCTTTGGAGGTGGTCGGAAACGCCGTTAACGGAAGCGCCACAGAAGCACACACGGAATATTTGTCTCGAGGGGGACAGACTGACGCGAACATGCCAGCGTTTTCATGTTATGAGGCCACCTCGATGAGGCCGGTTTTCTACACTACTACCGCAGAGATTATCATCACGCGACCGGATGGCGTGGAGAGATCAGTGCCCGTTCACATCGTGAAGGAGCCTTCCACAAACCGTAGACCTCTGGAGACGCACTGCAACCGAGTTCGCTACGCAGTCAACGGAGATGATCATCACCACTCTGATTCTGTCTTAAATTTAGACCCCAGAAGAGACGTTTTTGGGGATGACGACGATGAGATAAGTGAGAAAAATTCCATTCACTACGATAGATTTTTTGATAATGACAGTTACAGAGTTAGTGAGAGGAGACTCGAGCCATGTTTGCAAAGTGATGCCACACCCTCCAGAACTTTTGGAACCATACAAAACCCCTCAACTGATTCATATGAAAGTCTTAAAGACTCAGAAAGCCAGGAACACATTGAAGATGATAACCCAGTCTTCGAACTGCAGATCCTTCAGGAACCCACTGCTACACCCAACAAAAGTGACATCGACAACAAGGTTACCCGTTACCTGGCCGAAGTGGAGAAACAGAACAAATACCTCCACGACAGGCAGAAATACCGCTTTCACATCATCCCAGATGGTAACTGCCTGTACCGCGCCGTTTCCAAGGCAGCTTATGGAGACCAGTCAATGCACAAGGAGCTGAGAGAGCAAACCATGCACCACATCGCTGACCACCTGGAGGAGTTCAACCCTATAATCGAAGGCGATGTCGGGGAGTTTCTGATCAATGCGGCACAGGATGGCGCATGGGCTGGCTATCCAGAACTGTTGGCCATGAGTCAGATGCTAAATGTGAATGTCTACTTAACCACTGGGGGTAGCGTGGAAAGCCCAACCGTATCAACCATGGTGCACTACCTGGGGGAAGAGGACTTGTCTAAACCAGCTATATGGTTAAGTTGGCTCAGTAACGGTCATTATGATGTGCTGCTGGACAGCTGCCAGCCTAACCCGGAGTATGATGACTGGTGCCGTCACACCCAGGTACAGCGCAAAAGGGACGAGGAGTTGGCCAAGTCTATGGCGGCGTCCCTATCCAAAATGTACATTGAGCAGAACGGCCTGCACTGAAAGCAATGAACTCAATTGGATATTGTACCTGGGAATACTGTAACTGGTTGTGATGTTTCCAAATTGCACTTTGATTCCTCAAGTGATTAAATATTGCCTTAATTTATTACATTTCTACTCTTGTGTGTCTTTATTTTTCCATAAATGTGTTGAAGTGCAGTTTACAAGATGATTTGTGGTGTGATGTGCGAAATAAGGACTGGGTCTGAGTGAATGTTTCTTAGCTTTGATCGCATGTTTGTCTGCAGAGGTTTAAGTCCTGTATGTATATTTTTTTCCTTTGTATAATTTTATAATCTGTTGTGCAGAAATGTTCATCCACCTGAATGGAATATGTCGCACTTATACAAACATTTCCAGCAGTTTTTGTATTTTTTTTTCTTTTTAGTCCATTCTGCACTGTTGTGTTATAAACTGATGGTTCATTCATGTTCAAGTGCCTGAAATATATTTTGCAAATATGTATTTTGGAATAAATACTTTTGAAACCGTTTCACTTTAGTATTCTGTGCATTATTATTTTTTTTTTAATATTTTAAATTTATTTAATATTTTCCATTGTTAAATTGTTTTAGGTTTAATTTTAAGTTTTTGAATTTTTTTTAGTTTTTCATTAAATTGAAATATTATATATATATGAGATATAATACAAATTTAGTTTAAAATTTAAGTGCAAAAAACTAAAATATTTTAGTACTTCAAGTTGTCTGGGCAACTAGTTGAAATAAGTTTTACAAATATATATATAAAGATATTTTGAAGAAAGTTTCTGTCTGTACAATGAAAGTCAAAGTTCAAGTTTTCTATTGTGTTACAGAAAAAAAAATCATACGTTTGTAACATTATGGTAAGTAAATTATAGATTTTTTCCCTTTTAATTAAACTTTAACAACATCATTAAAATGTAAATACCCGGTTGTATCCCTATATATGTAGAGTTTATTACCAACAAGTACAAGGTTGGACATCTGGTTATAACATCTGTAAAAGTATTTTCTTTATTCCCAGAACATGGCTTTTAAATAAATGTTAACCTTTACAGACACGGCACCCTGTGGGAAAAAAAATTACATAAACATGTAGGAATGAGAGGAGAGAGTGATCTCATGTCAGTCAGTCTTGTGAGTATATGTTCTCATAGACTGCTCTGAAGACTGACCTCAGTGTGCTAATCTCTATTTAAAGTGTCTCTTCTAAGGGGGAGACGACGGTTTTCAAAGTTCTTTCCTTGAATAGAATATTCTTTACCATTGTATATGGAGTGGCACAATCTGGTATTACAACAGATGAAGTTTAGCTATTTATATGACTTTTTGGCAGAGGGCAACACACTATTATAAAATGATTGACTTCACATCATAAGGTTGCCTCGTGGCCTATATATAAAATCTTTTTTATATAGATTTATAAAGAATTCTTCCTTTCTTATGTTCTTTTTGTTCTTTTGTTTGTTTTTGTTCAGGCAATTTCAGATGTATTTAACACTTATCCACCAGTGTTATTTTAGTTTCCTTATAGTTATATTAGTATCATTGAGATGTGTGTGTGTGTGTGTATTAATTTCTTAATTTTATCAATTTAAATTTTTTAGTGTGCCTAAATAGAACTGATAATTGTTATTTTGTAAACTAGCTAAAATAAGCAACGTTTTTAAATATTTTATTATTGTTACAATAGACCTATAATAAGCCGCTTAGTAGTAAAATAATTATTTTATTTATTTATTATTTTATTGCATACTTTACTCAAGAAAGAATCGCATCTGGTCCTTCTCTTAAAGTCAACTTCTGATTTACTATCTATTAGCTATCTAATATTATATATTATCTATATTAAATATTATCTATTTTCCTGTGTGAGACACTAGATGGCAGTACAAGCAAAGAGCTCTATGATAGAGTAGTGCCTCAGAAATCATGCAGCTTTTTATGCAGACCATAGTGCATCGTTTGGATCATGCGACAGGGCACATGAATAAACCCGAGTCTATGACACATGACTGTGTGTGTGTGGGATGGATCGTGTTTTATAATATAATACTGTACAGCAAGTCCAACTAATTAATCCACTATTTTTTAATAGTTCTTTTGCCGTTCAGGGGTCTAATAGCCCAAACGTTACCTTTAAAATGGCCAGTTTGTGCATTCTGCATTCATACTGCAAAAGGTTAAGCACTACGACAATTTGTCAGTTAGCTAAACGTCCATGGTTATTGCTACTATAATAATACGGTCATATATCTTACTGATAATGTTGATGAAACCACGTTGTTTTAAATATATGACAAAAATATGCATAAGCTTACACCGCAAAATCTCTCTTACAGAACAATCTGCTTTAAATTGGAATGACGTAATTCTGCAGTCATGTGGACTAAGGAATAAGTTCCTTTCTTATTTATTTATTTACTTTTTGGGCTGAAAACCCCCTCGCTTTCTCACCCTCCCTCTGTCTCTCTCCTCTCTCATGAAGGAGTTTGTGTCCTCCGGTCATACATCCATAGCGCATATACCGACTCAGAGCTCCATGTGTTTTCAGCCAGACGGAAGCGGGAAATAAGCGAAAGTTTTGAGGATTTCTGGCCAGGGTCGAGCAGTCTGGAGAGGTGCTGAAGATGTCCGGACACCGGGTCCAGTTCGCGGATCTTCCTTCTACCAACGAGCGCAAAGCCAGCCCGAAAATTAGCAGTAAGATTTCGGAGTTTCTGCTTCCTCCGGCTGTGCCTCAAAACCAAGTGTGCTGCTCACCCAGTCAGTGTTTTCGGGCTGCGGTGGAGCAGAGCGAACATACAAACACTCTCTAAACACCTATATGATGCTCAAAAAGGCAGTCTAGGTAGGCAGCATACTTGGTTTTGACGCACTGCTTAAGAGTTTGAACTTTAGAAGAGAGTGGGGTAAGCTGTGCCACTTTTGTACTTAAGTTGGTCTCAAGGAAATAGAAATGCAATATTTTTCGTTTTAGAATGCAGTGTCATGCAATAAAATAATGATTTAACAAAAAAGAGGTCCAGTGGCACAACTTGCCCCACGCCAGGGGTAAGCTGTCTCATGTCAAGGGAATGATTTACAATAAATTACGAACATGTGAAAGTCCCATTCCAAAAGTCTTATTTTACCATATCTTTGCCATTTTTTTCACTTTCATTAATCAGCCTAGATATCATATTTAACATTTAATATTAATATGTAAATGTAGTAACTACTTCTTATATTTGGAGGCAAGGTTTATTATCTATTAGTATCTTAACTTAAAACTTTAAAGCATGTTACCCCACCAGTGACTAAAATTATTTTAATAAAGCATGCTATTTTTGCAGTGTTTGGCTTGTAAGATGTTTGTTAAATTAAGGGGGCGACACAATTTACCCAAAGACACACATCCTACTCCACTATTCATTACTGATTTTGATCTTTGCTGATGTACGCTTCCAGAGACAGCAGTGGCTTTCAGCTAAATGAAGCTTATCGGAAAACTTGAACAAGAACAGCTGTTTCATATCTCGTCACAGTCTCATAACCTTTAAAACCCGGAGTGAACATTTAAGTCATTCTTGCTTGTGTTGCTACATTTTCTGCTGTTGTAATTTCTGCTCTAATGCAAGGCATTTGTCTATGACATTATAGCAGAGAGAAACAACCCTGCTGTGTAAGAAATGCTGTTTAATGTCATGACTAAAGCAGTACTTCTCGAACAAATGGGATTCTTTTTATAATTTGGAACCAATTCTAAAATTTACTCAAATAATCAAATATGTTAAACTCAATTTAATTAGTTAATTTCATATATCTTAAGTTCATAGTTCTTATTTGAGTCTTAGCAGATTCCTATTTGATCCCTTTAAACTGGTTCCAGATTATGATTCATTAGAAATCCCATTCATTCCTTTGGGATTTTGAGAACATTCCTTTCAAACATTACTTTGAAAAGTTACTAGACAGAAATGTAGATTTAGACATCTAATTCATGATGTGTGTAAAAATGTCAGGAATTGAGGGCATTGCATAAATTCAAACTATCCCTTGGTGACCTGAAGAATCTCAGAAAAACTCTTCCACCGGTGCTCCGTCTGTTATTTGCTTCGTGGCTATTTCTAATCAGAACATGTAAAATGACTTTGAATGGCTTTGATGAGTCCTGAACACCACAACTGAATGCCTCCTGGACTTGACGAGAGAGTAGAGTGGAGAACTATATAAAAAGAGCAATATAACAGTCTGAGAGCTGTAATATTAAAAAGTTCTTGCTCATTCTCTCTCTTTCACTTTCTCTCTGAGTGCAAACTAGAGAGAGAAATCCCAGCACCCACCCATCTGAGAAGTAGCAGACTGTTCAAGACTACTGGAGGACTGCTTGCTCCTCTTCGTGAAATCTAGATTGTTGTAAGGTTTCACTGTTTGGATCGCTTCCACTGATACACAATCTTAAGGACAGGAAGTGTTTGTCAGGGCTGCAGTGCTGCTCAGATAGAAGAGGCTGTTTGAAAAACACACATCAAGAGAATGAAGTGGGTCATTGAAGGTTGTGAGCCTTTTAGACACCGAATTTTAGACTTAAGTTGTGTTTTAAATGATATATTAAACACTGTGTACTCAACTGTATAGTATTAACAGGTAGCCTACTATATATGTACTTGACCATATCACATGAAATGTTTGTATTGGCTGTAAATGGAATGCTAACATTGCTAAAAAAAAAAACAACTTTCATGTTACTGTTTGTTTTTTAATTCAAGGGGAAGTTTAGCTTAAGCATGATAGCTAACCTCGGGTGCATTTTCCAAAAACATATTTGTCATCTATGGTTAGCAAGTTTTACCATAATCAACATAGTTAATAAATTTGGTGTTTCCTGAATACAGTTTCAGTGAACATTGGCAAACAGAAACGTTTACAGCAAAATATTTCAAAATATTTAATTAGTAGAAGTTATCACTTCGCCACCACTAATGGAGCTTAACATCATTAATGACAGTTCTAACCAACGCTGTTCAAATGATGGTTGATGAACTTCTTACTTTTGGGAAAGAATCATGACTAGCTAGCTAGCTTCCCCAACATCATACTACAGTTGTTAAGCAGAGAATTACTTTGTTGCTCAGGAAAGCCCCTCTGCACTACTATGACATACCTGGCTTATTTTCAATAACTCCATCAGACAAAGCACAATGTTTGCTGACTGTAAAGCTTCTAACTCAACCCAGTTTTTAGTTTTAGTATTTGTCACGTCCACTATTTTTTTTTTCCCAAAGTGTATGAAAAACGGTAATGAACATAAATGTTAGTATGAAATAAGGTTTTACAAAGGGATGCTGTTGATCTTATTGTGACCAATTCATTAGAGCAAATGTAATCTTTTTTTTAGCTATTTATTTAATTATAGTTCTTATTAATAGTGTTATTTAAGCCTTCTTCATTCATTTGCCACATTCCAATTATAGTCTGCTTAATCCCTGCCCTCTAACAATCAACCTCAAGACTGCATTCAGATCTACCACCATCAAATCAATAACTAATGCACAGAACCAAATCCCAACCCTAAATGTTTGTTTTACCTGAATGTACGTCAGAATACACAACAACAACAAAACTGTTGCTGCTTAAGTTTCATATCAACCTTAAAGTGCCCCTATTATAGGTAATGAAAGGTTCATATTTTGGTTTTGGGAGTCCCCGGCAACAGCAACTTTCATTGAGTTTTTTTTTTTACTGTATTTCCTGAAAGACTCCCAAACAATTAGTTTAACAATTTTTTCCCATACCCCTTCTTTGCATGATGCTAATCTGCGGTGATTTGTCCAATTGTTCTCATTTTCATTTTATCATGCGATAAAACCACAGTTGTTACAGTTCTAGGGAAACCACTATTGCTACAATAGCAGCATCTAGAAGCAAGAATGAATTAGCATTTTCATTCAGACCAATGTGGCCCAACAAGTGGGTGGCAATCTGTTAATGTTTCATCATAAAACGGCTTGAGATTTATTTTAAAAATGACTTGTTTCAGTGATTCAGAGTCGACTCTTTCTTTTGAGAGACAACTTTATACACGGTGCACTTTCAGATTTAAAACTTTGCAGGAAGCTTCATTCACTTAGAGCTGTGTTACACACTGCATGATAGGTAATTAAAAAAATCATATTTGGGGCACTTTAAATGCAAAAAATGCACTCACCACATCATATACAATTTATCATTGTGAACATATGACACACACTATTTATATTTCAAAATCAGCACAGAAGTGTATTAAATAAAATTTGCTCTTTATTTAACTTTATTTAGCTTGAAAAGAAACGACCATGTTTCGTTCAGTATACTAAAGCTAAAGCTTATAACTTTGATATAAGTTATCAGCATCATGTCTTGCTCAGGTTTCTACTTGTCATGACTGGTTATGCAGAGTATTGCTTAATCTGGAACATTTTTGAGGATTTAGCTGTCTGGAAATGGGCTGGGATGTCTAACACAAAACTGTCCGTGCTCTCACTGAGAGTTCTTGCCTCTCTTTGCCTGCGATCAATGACAGGGTGTGAAAGGAAGAATATGTGAGATTTATTCACTGTTATTCCAATAGTATAGCACTTTACCAAGTCTTTTAACACACATGGCAATTGGTTAAAGAAGATGCATCATTCATATCATCTTTAATAAGCTAGAAAAGCACGATGAATAAGAAATCAAAGACAGTTGACGTCAATCAACCCATGCTTTTGACTTTTTCCAAATGGTTGCTAAATCTATTTTAAGGAGGCAGTTTGTGATTGGGTGATTGGTCATGACAGATACTCTAGAGGGTTTGAAGATCCTGTTCATGTAAAGCTCTAATTGGATGCAGATGTCACGCATGGCCATATGATGCTCTCCTCAGCGAGGCTTTGAAGTGACACTGGACTCGAAATACTCGAAGACTGGGTTTAATTTTCTGGCTCATCAGTTCAACCCAATACACAGAGAGAGAGAGGTCTTAGAGGAATGCATGGTTGCATGTGTATGTGTGTGAAGGATAGAAATGCAAGCTCAGGTACAGACACACATCCCTGGATGACAGGGCAGAAAATGCTGAATCTCCATGGTGACAGGGCAATTGACATACCACGTGAGAGCCGACACAGTGGAGAACTGCCAGACCTGACAAATCCCTCCGAGTGGCATTAGCTCAGCACATGTTAGTGTGTGTGCGTTCTTTGCTGTAGTCAATGCATGTCAAACACAAGTGCTGATTAGGACAAAAAGAGGGATTGAGAGAGAACAAAGGCAGAAAAGGGAACAGAAAGGATAAGGAAACATTCACAACTGTAGAATAGTGAAGATATAAACAAATTCACAATAAAGTTGTTCAGATTTACCTCAACTAATCTTACATGTATCTGAATCTGACGTGAGATTTAATCATGTAGATACTGATATATTACTATAAACCAATGAGCCATAACATTTTGACTAGGCCTCTTAATAACCTGTAGGACATCCTTCAGGCCGCCAAACAGCAGCCATGCGTTGAGGCATTGATTCGATAAGTTTGCGATTGCTCTCCTGGGGCATCTGGTGCCATAATGTCAACAGCAGGTCCTCCAGTTTCCAAACATTGCAGGGTGAGGGTGATGTAGCACAAACCCACTTTCTGATTGGGTTTATCTCAGGTCAATTTGGAGGCCAAGGCATTAACAGAAATTCACCGTCATGTTCCTTGAACCACTCCTTGAACATTTTTGGCACTGTGGCTGCTGAAATCCTATTGGTCATGGCCACCACAGACACAGTTGTCATGAATGGATGCAAGTGTTATTTAACAATGTTCAAATACCTGACAGATGTTAAGAACATTCCACCTGGAAACAAAGATGCCGTGATGCCAAACCTCCTAATGGAAGAAGAAAGTCATTGGGTCTCATTCACTAATAGTGTATGAATTAATAGAATAATACATTTTAAATTTCAGGTTACTATTTTCACCCACCCTGAAAATACACATCGAATTATGTGTAGGGTACTTTATACAGTACCCTATGCTTAGAAAGCCTCGGGCATACATGATTATTGCATATATGTGATATAAGTTGCCCTTGAAAGTTTTTGTACATTTAGAACACATTTTTGGCATGAAGGTTTTTGATGAATCATGATTTATCCACGTGAATGAGACCCATTGTTTTTACAGCTGTGATGATGAGAGCATATCAGGATCAATTAAACACTAGATTTTTAAAAGTATGTGAAATAGTGAAGGTTCGTTAATATTAAAGTTCTTTAAAATATGTCCAAGAGTTTGTTCTTGGACACGCCCCTAAACATGATGCAGAACAAAACAAAACAAGACTGGTGGCTTTATCTGCCAGTCATATGGCCTTGGGAGGGCCAAGGTTCCTGAACTTTTTCCCATCAGTGTGAAGGTCTTGCAGAGCGAGACTAGGTTGTCTGACTATCGTAAGATTGTCTCTGGTCAACATTGCGCTGGTCAACACTTTTGTAGCTTCTGTTGGTATGTCACACTGTGGCCCCGCAGTTGCTGTGAACAATATGCAACAGCTCTGCTTCCCTTAGGCATCATTGAGCTGTGGACAACACATGGCTGTATAATGGCTTGTTGTTTGGCTATCCGTGCACCTTCTTCTGAAACATACTTACTACAGCAACGCATGCACAACCCACAAGGGCTGATACACACCAAGCAAACTTCAAAGAACTAGCGGTGACAAAAGCCAAATTGAAAATTAATTTACTCTTTAGTTTGATAGTCCACTTTAAGTTTAAGTTTAAGTTTCTCATAGTATTTAGTATTTTGTGAACCCATCAAATAAAGTCTTAGAAGTGTAGTTGCATTCTGAGGTGCCATGCCTTCACAATTTGTGAAATGTAGAATGCAGAAATGTAACCAACAGTTGCATGAGCTTTGAAAGAGCAACATCCGATCAATAACATTTTTATCTAAGTTGGATTAGTGTTGGAAAGTCCCAGACTTAAGCACAACTGTTCAACTGAATCTCCAGGGTGAAGCTGTGGGATACCACCCATATTTAGATGCTGATGAAGCTACGGTATCAGGTTTCTCCTAGTGGAAGAGAAGAGAGAACTCCCCTTCTTCCATCCCGACTCATCCTCCCACTCTCTATCACTGTCTACACCCGAGGAAAGCTAATATATCACATAGAGTTCAGTATAAAACTTTGGGTAGGGGGTGTTCAAATAGTCCCAGCCATCACAGACTAAAGGGTGCAGAAAGCAGCTTTATTCTTAAAACTATAAAGTCTCCTCACTTTATAGTTTTGCCCACACTGGAGACTTTGTACAAGTTGCTACATTATATTACAGATGGCAACCTAAAGTCTATGACACTCTTCCACATCCCTTCTATACATAAAGCAGTGGTTTTCATATAGTATATATATATAGTTAATGTATTGAATGAAACAATAACACATTTTCATTAACTGGTTGATTGAAAGTGAGAGCTAAAAAATAATCAAATAAAAAAATGTAAGTTGCATATGTATAATTACAATTATAAAATATAAATAAAAAATAAATTATATAAAGAAAACACATAAAAATCTAGTTGAAAATGCATACGCAAATCTATAAAAATAAATAATAATAAAAAAGCTGTGAAAATGCTTATATTCACTTATTTATTTTGTAAGAATTTTTTTTTAAGTACAATGTTTAAATTATAATTCTTCAAAGTAACCCAGGATAGAAATCTGAGACTGGATCAAAAATGGTTCAATGACATATATATATATATATATATAACTGCCATAATAAAAAGGGGGAAAAACCCTAAAAAAAAAAAAAAGCCATTTTCAAGAAAAAAGTAAAGGTTTATAAAATACAATTAAATGTTTATATAAGTTAATCCCTGGTGCTGGGTATTTGGTTAATAATGTCTGACATAAATAAATAAAAAAATAAATAACTATTAATAACTTAATAACACAATAATAACACTGAACAATAATTGCAAAGACTTTGATTGGCAAACAGAGTATAACAAGGCCTGAAAGTAAAATGATAGTGGAATGTGTGTTTATATAAGTGTGTTTGAGGTGATAAACCCGTCTGAGAGTGTTGTCTGATTGGCTCTTACAGTGTAGGGTTCATACCGTGTTAGAAACACTTTCACAGCACGGGCACCAACATTATCCACTTATTCATGGAGATAAGCCTCTAGTGTGTGTGTTTAGAGGACACTATGTTCTCTTTGAGAATCCAGACACTTGTTATGTCAATATCACCCCCAGCAGGGGATAAACCGCCCCACGGACCCAACCTAACCTTTAACCTTTCACACATGGCCTCCACCTATCACACGAAACCAAATCTCCAAAATAACAGTTACAAAAAAACCTTACTTCTATTCGCAGCTATCTGTTTTTCTTGCTTCTTGTTTTCCATGAATGTTTGTTTCTAGCAGTTTTTTTAGCCCCCTCGGGAGCCTCTAAATTATGTAGAGTGGCAATATTTTATGAAGTGTGTTTTTGCTTTGATAAGTTGCTGAGATTGTCCCTGTATATCATGTTGGTGTTAATGAGATGGAGGGAAGGGGAGGACAGATGTGAAGAGCTGAGGAATTTGGAAGAAACATGAAAAGAGGAGGGAAAGGACAAGCAAAAAGAGAAATTTCAAAAGACCTTTAATATATTTAAAATTACAATTAAGTCTTAATTTATGCACACCTGCATAATTCTTGACAAACAAAATGAGATGTTTTCAAGAATGCTCATGCTGCTCGTTTTCATACAGCAAGAATAAAAGTGCTAACAGAAGGATAAAAAAAACAGTTGTTAACAGTCCCTGGTTACCATATGTTTTTATTGCAAACTGGAATAGAGCAGCATGAACATTGTTTGAAATATCAATTTTTTTGTTTCACAGAAAAAAGAAATTAATTAAGGTTTTTTGAGTAAACCATGACAGAACTGTTCTTTTAAGACAGCAAAACAAAAAGAAAGGTCCCAGGAAAGCTTCGGATAAGATACTTGTTGTTTTATACGTGAAGAACAGAAGGATTTCCTCTGTGTGAAATAATTGTATTCCCCAGACAACACTAGCAGCTGTTTTCGTGCAGATTTACTGCTCTGCTTGCAAGAGCCCTTAAGTTCCCCCATCTAAAATAACACCAGCACAGCAGCCTCTACCTTGATGCAAATCTTCAGAATTGTCTCAGGATTTTAAGCCGTTTGTTTCTGTTTCTCTCTTCTCATCCCTCTGGTCAGGAAGGTATGAATCACGCTTAAGTGAAGAGGTGAATGAGGGGGTTTCTATTTCTCCCTCCTTTTTTGCTGACATGCTGAGACTGTTCTCACGGTGAGAAGTTTAGTTTTACTTTCCCGACCACAGAAATGTCCTTCCAATTCTACAGCATTAACGGCAGACTAAACATTCTTATAAAACCAAGGCTTGAAGGGAGTGTAAATACACATATGTTGACTCACACACACACATTGAGACCCATGTGCTGAACAAATGTACAATGTTGCTGCGTACAGATTACATTGAATATACATACTTGCACTGTCAATTTTATATTCTGGCTTATATGACAAGGGATTCTATAGAAATAAGAATCAAATAAGAATCAAAATCATATTGTAATATATAAATTATATAAATTGCAAAATATAAAGGGTAAGGAGGAGACAAAATGACAAAAAATGATTTGATTTAGCAAGATATGCAGTCACTTTGTTAAATGTAATGACACAATTAAAATAAGCAATAATAAGTTGGTTTAATAATAAGGTTTTGATGGGAAGTCACATTGTAAAATATAAAGTCACAATTATGAGAAGAAATAAGTCATAGTTAGTTCAGATGAAATTGTAGCCTATATTGGAGATATAAAGTCACATTGTGAAATATGTGGTGCAATTATAAGAAACAAAGATAAAATCACAAAATATAAATTCACACTGTTCAACACAAATAGGCATAATTACAAAATAGTCACATTGGAATATACTGTAAATGTTTTTTTGATAAATATAGTCGCAATTGATTGTTGGATATTTCATAGTTAAAATTGCAAGATATAAAGCTGCAATTATGAGATGAAAAAAAATCACAATTATGAAAGATTAAGTTATTTCAAAATATAGAGTAATATTGTGAAATATGAAGTCAATTCTGAGAAACAACTGTGAAACATAGATGTTAGATAAAAAGTCAAATCTGCAAAAAAGTTTTCAACCGCTATTGTAAAATAGAAAATCAAATTTTACAAGAAACAAAGAAATATAAAGTCACTTTGTGAGACATAAAGTCACACGGAAAGATATACATTTAATAGTCTTCTATAAGTTTCTCCATCCTGCTTCCCTTTTTTTTTTTTTCATTTTATCATGGAAAAATTGTTTAATACTTAGGGTTTAACCTCTAACCCTGAGTATGAGCAGTAGTAAAAGTGGTAAGTTGCTTTAGCGAGAATCATTAATAAATAAATCTTTAGCAGCCGCTAATGGTCTAAACATGCACTGGGCCATAGTACGATTTCCATTAGCTGTAGTTTTAATCTAGTCTTAATCTTCCATAATGTATCTGAACGAGGGCTTAATCCCACACACATTTGCACCCACAAACTGCGTGTGGCATACAAGAATGTGGCAGAAAGGTTCCCATATACCAGTGTGTGGCATGTATTATTCAGAGAGTACCTGTAACATGACCTGAGAGACAAGACTCCAGACTGCTTAGTGTAGCAGATGGCACCTATTTCTCTCAACACAAGCCACTTGTGAGATGAAAGCAGCCATACACACAATCATACACATCACGTTTTCAAGCCTGCATGAATATGTCACTCTGTACCCATCAGTATTTCTCTTCTTTGTAAGATGTCAGGTCGCTGCAGCCTCCTCGACTGTTCTGACAGCTGGGAACATGAAGTGACAGGTTAAAATAACGGTATCCGAAGAGAAAGATATCTCATTGTTTCTTTAGTTTTTTTCCGGAAGTTTCTGAATAAATCTCTGATGTAGATATAAATCTTTGATCTAAATTTAGCTATATACTGTTTACACATTAATTATTATAAACAAAATCCCTTCAGTCCTGAAGCTCAAACAGCAGAGCAGGATGCTAGCAATTCTATTTCTAATTCTAATATGTTAAAGCTTGCGTATGCAGTGCATTGAGATACTCTAAAATGGCGGAAGAAGTCATGAAAGAAGAGTAAATGATGTTATTTTTGTTTTGTTTGTATTCTCTTAGAATCGATTAGTGAAGTTGATCCACTGATGTGACATGGACTGTTTTACCAATGTTTTTGTTAGACTTCTGGATGTGGATAATTTCAGTTGTATTGTTGTCTATGGAGGGACAGATGGCTCTCTGATATCATCAAAAATATATTAATTTGTGTTCCGAAGATGAAGGTCTTATGTGTCTGGAACTACGTGAGGGTGAGTAATTAATGACAAAACTTCCATTTTTGGGTGAACTAACTCTTTAATTATTCATGACGAAGATTCATCAAGGTCATCAAGGCTTTTGTCATTCCAGACTTCCGTTTTCACCCTCGGATCACAAATTAAGATATTTTCAAAATATATTTATGGGCTCTTTATGTCTTTGTTTGGACAGGACAGTATGGAGTTGACAGGGAAGCGTTGGGTGGAGTGAGAGGGAAGTGTTGACCACGAGAGGGATTGGAGCTTGATTCACCGTGAGCGCAGTTGAACTGTCTAGCCAAATAGAAATACCGGAAAAGTCATGGATAATGTGTCCCGTGATTTTTTTCTGGGATTGTTTGATTGTAGTTCATTCTACACTGTCATTGATTTTTTTGGAATCTGCGTGTCTGTTCACACACATCCCCGTAAAGATCCCGTGAAGATGTGACACTGTGATGTGTGTGTAATGTGATGCGTTCCAAGCTGGAGAACGATCTCAGCTTCAGCGTGAATAGTGAGGAGCTCCCTGGTCTTCTTCATTACAGTTTGCACATATGTTTTCGTAGTGAACACTGATCTTCCCTTAAAACAACTGGTAAAAAAATCACATGATAATAATTTTCCGGGACAAAACATGCAGTGTGAAAGGGGTTAATGCCACATCCACACAAACCACATACGATGTAGTGTACATGTCAAACCAGTATGTGTCGCTGTAATTCTGCCACAGAGTTACACTAAAAGTGAAGACTTATGCTGCGTCCGAAATTGCATACTGTTTAAGTAGGTACTACATTTAAAATTAAACGTACTACCCAAACGTTAAAAAGCTTGTTCTATATAGTATGAATGTGGGTACTATGAATGGAATTCGGACGTACTACATCCGCCATATTGATGTTGTCACATGTCATGCGTCGTCACAAAAATATAAACTTTCAATAAGTCATCCGTTTATTTAGAATGTGTTAAACAAGTGTACTTTAATCACAATAAACAATTTTTTTCCTGATGTGCTTACACTTAAAATGAGCCGCGTCTCCACTTTCCGCCATTTTTCGAATATGACGCCTCCCCTCCCGGAGCTTTATGGGATAGGAAAGTGTCCATGGTATGCCTACTATAGAATTCGGGCGGAAGCAGTAGGTCATTCGGGTACTTCTCGCCTACTGAATTTCGAATGCTATGAATTCGGACATACTACTCGTCTCGTATACTGTTTTTCGCGTACTATATAGTAGGGAAGTAAGCGATTTCGGACGCAGCATTGGACTATGCACATAAACCTTGCACACTGTATACAAACGAACATGGAACATTACATTTATTAATCCGTGTTAATGTTAGTTAACAAAAAAAAAAATAATTCAGTGTTCATGTTGTTGTTGATGTTACATGATGTAGCGGTGTCTGACTAGAGGCGAGACGTTGGGTGATGATGTCGATGATGCAAAAACTACTTCTTTTAATGATTATCTTAGACATCGAACTGGACACACATGGGTTGACACTTACTGTAAGCACTGACACAGAGGGTTGAAACACAGACGCTTAAATACACATACTAATGAGGACAGAACTAAAGGCACATGGGGACCACAGCTGGCACGAGTTACACAATTAGCTAAACTTGAACAGGAAAACAGGACCAAATAAGGGCATGGCAGACACAATATACGGATTGGCTGTGTAGGTTTTGCTGGTGGCTGGTCTAGAAACTGGGCAGGGTATATGTTTTGCAAATGCTTGGGGCATAGTGTTCCCGACTGTGATGTCAAAGTCAGTGTTATGTTCAGATTCGCCTGTCTTCAGTGGTCTTTTTTGTTCACAAGATTTACACAAGGAGGAAACATTGGTGTATGAGGCTCATGTTATGTCATTTCCATGTACAGAATTGTTTATTATTTAACTATACCAAGATACAGTATTACAGTATTACATTCTATGGCACCTTTAGGTATATTATGCCGTCATCATTCTTACCTGCACAACTCAAGTGTTATCTGTGTCTCATGACTTTTTGAAGTGCATACACTTCTACAGATAACCCATTCTCAAGAAAAAGTGAACACTACATAAGGGCCCTGAGAACACACACAAAGAGTGGGGGAGGATTTAATAAAAAAAAAATGGAACATTTTGGGTTGCTCAGACTCAGACAGATAGAAAGCTCTAGTTGTTTCTGTCTTGCAGACATGTAGATGCACAGACACTCAGCTGTTAAATAAATATGGAGGAAGGCAGCCAGCAGGGTGGGTCGGATTTTTACACATTTCTTTGGGGAACTAAGACTAGCTGCAGAGACCTAACCGCTAGATTTATTAGTTTCATTGAAGCACATTTCTATACCCAAATCCACTTTACAAGAGAGTTACACTCAGTCAGTCTGAAAATCAGATGATGGCATGAGAAAAGTCCTCACAAATATCTGTAAACTCTGATGCATGCCCGGTTTTTCCACTCATACTGATATAACGTTTCAGACCACATGGCAGCTTGTGTTTGACCAGTGCAAGTATGTTTTTCTCACACTGAGAGGAAGTGAATTAGTATAAATAAATGGTCAGTCAGCTTTTTGGAAAGTCTAATTTGTCAATTTGAAATGTTTCAACGACAGACAAGCATCTTTTTCTGCTTGTGTATGTAGTTTATTATTGAGGCAATGTGTTTTTTCTTTCTGAATGACCTTATATGATTGATTTCATCTACACAGTCCCAAGTCAGCTGAAACACTTATGCTCACAAATTATTTAGGGCTTATATTCATTCAGATGTAATCAACCTTTGTATTTTTTCCTGAATGTCTCAATCTCTTTTCAATCCTACAAAACTCTCCACTACTCAGGCTAGTGCATAGACAATCTCCAGACCCTAGGTGATGATATAATAAATTATAAATTATAATATATATATATTTCAATCTACATTTGAAATTATGCTCTGAATCATTTAATTAAGCAAACAGTGTTTGTGTTTTAAAATATATTTTTACATTTTATTAAATTCACCAAGATGTTTTGCAGATTTTCCAAATGTTTTATTGTTTCATTTTTCATTTTATTATTATTATTATTAGTGTACTTCATCAAAACCAGTAACAACGATGAATGTATGCATTTATGACCTGCCTCTTTGACATCCAATCATAAGCAATGAGGAGATACATGTAATAAGTAAATTATGATATTGCTTGACCACTTGTGATCAAATCTTAATACTTATTATACTTAATAATTATAAATAATTAATATTGATTATGATTTAAATAGGTTGCTCTCCCAAAAACGTCTAGGTTACCTATTGTAACCCCCGTTCCCTGATGGAGGGAACGGAGACGTTATGTCGTGACGACAGACT
>JAUMHP010000082.1:6352995-6368720 GCA_032361065.1 Enteromius trimaculatus | reverse complement strand
AATCAGGGCTCCCAATTGAATGACCCCAGTCTGTCGTCACGACATAACGTCATAGTGACTGACAGACAAGGGAACCCACCTTCATGTCATTCCAAAGTTGAATAGGAAATTAGTTCAAAGCATTCTGATCATTTTACACATTTTTTTTTTTCCAATTCATAAAACTACACTATAAAAATGACTGTGAATTTAACAGTAAAAACCCCAGCCCCAGCCTTCTTTTACTTTCATTATATCAAAAAGAGGGCAGAATATTGTTCAACAATTCAAGGCATTGGTTTGAAAAGACATGAAGGTGAGTAAATAATGACCAACTTTGATTTTTGGACTGAACTATTCTTTTTAAAGTGGAGCAGCTGAGACAATATACAACATTCCACCATGATGGCAGCCCACAGGAAGGTGAGCTGAACCTTGCATTAAAATATGCAAATCCTAAAGATTTAGAGCCTTTATTTGTGTGTGTGTGTGTGTGTGTGTGTGCCGGCATTGTCAGCCATTCTAATTCTATTTCGCCCACAATAAGACATTAAATTAGAGGGTGTCGGCATTCTTGATGAGGAAACACTAAACTGTATCCATAAGACATTAATGAGAGTATTGCTGTGATGCCTGCTTCACAACACAATCAAGTGCATGCATGCACACTCACACAAACAGACCAAAACAAATTCAGCTAGTCAATGAGGGGGATTATTAAAGACATTTCTCAGGACCCTTAAGACTCAGAGTGTCTTGGCACAGGGTTCAGTGTTGAGGCATCAAAAGAGGAGCTTGTTTTGGTTCTCATATTTTTCTGCACTTACACTCGTGTGAATGCAAGGACAATCAGTCCTGAGGGGTGTTTAGGAAAGGGGCAGAAGAGGGTATCAATGGTGTAAGAGCAAGACTGATGTTGGTGTGAATGCTTCGTTTCAATCCAGTGCTGTTATATGCTGCTTTTTAAAACACAGACACAGAGTGACCTTTGAAAAGATGATTTAGAAATGCAGTAGAAATGGCATGGAAATGAAATTGAATTTGTGTTACAGAAGCGATCTATGATGAGTTCATTTCATTCTTTTGAGAGATGTGGTACACATGTTTGGACCTGCTGTGCAGTGATGCTTAACTGAGGAATCCTACCTCTGTCATTTACTCATTCTTCTTTTAAATTTTAAAAGAAAGCATTTAGTTTGACCCCTTGACAAAACATCTTAACAGATTAACTGATTCTGATTTAGTTGTCCGTTCAGGTCCGATTCTGTTTTGTTTTATTCAGCTCCCTTGCTTGCATACAAAATAATGATCTCCATGATAATGCAGTAAATTACACAGGGCAGTTTTTCAGAAAGGTTCAGACTGGTGATTCATCCTTTTTTTTTTAAAAAAAATGTAAAGAACCAGCTCATAAGGAAAATTTGTTTCTGAAACAGACCTTTATGTTTTTCTTTCACTAAAATAAATGGATTGGCTACCTATCTATCTATCTATCTATCTATCTATCTATCTATCTATCTATCTATCTATCTATCTATCTATCTATCTATCTATCTAATATATTATATTATTCAATTTAATTCACCTTTATTTTGTACTTCCCTTTTCATGATACACATTGTAGCAAAGCAGCTTTGCAGAAAATTAAAGTTTTTACATTACATTTAGACAACCTGTTACAATTGACTGGAGTTGTTGACACTCCAGTCAACTAAGGCTCATCCCTACATGTGTGTTTGTGTTCTTCAATGTCATGCTGGACAATCATTCAATGAACCCATGTATCCACCCACCTCATGTGTTGCTATGGTCACTAATGTATTCTCCTCCCCTTTGTCTCATTAACCACAGGATAAATACTCCGAACATTTCATTCATTCCCCGCTGATCAATGCATGTGGCCCGTTCCCTTCATTGTAAGCGTTCTCTTTGTCTCTCCCTGTTAGTTTGTTTATAGTTTGGATTTCCTGTTGCTGACCTATCGCTTGTTTACTGACCGTGAGTTTGTCTCTCCTCCATTGCACTGCCTGCCATCGTTTGACCTCCGCTTGTTGTACATAGTCTCTTGAACATTCCAATAAATACTCTGCGAATGGATTCGTCTGTCTCCGTCCCGGTTTATCGCTTACAGCCATCTCGCTTGCGCTTCCGAGGACGCGGTTAAACACTGTTTTTACCGAGGGCTCGACCCGGAAGTGCTTGCCGAGGTGGACGAGTGGCTGGAGGAGGATTCAGATTGGAGCTTAGCGGAGCTCATTGAAGCGGTACTAACCATCCTCGACTCCCCAATGACGGTGTGCGAGGTCGCCAAGGAGGTTAATGACCAGCAGGCGTCATTAGATAACGGATGCACCGACGCCTACGTGATCGCCTCCATTTTTCACCTCGTCGATGAAATAGCGGAAGCTGCCTAGTCCAGAGCCAAGATGGCGGTCACGGAGGAGCGTGGGCACAAAATGGCAGCTGTAACTCCCGCCGATTCTCAGGCAGTTCCCACCACTCAGTTTGAACCAGTGCACACCGCACACTGGAACCAGGCTCACTCACCAGAGAGGTGGGCTTTGTTTTCAGCGGTTCTAGACCCGCAAGTGGGGGTTACACGCTTGCTGGTATGGCGACAGGGGCTGTGCATCAGTCGGTTGGCTTCAGTGTTGCCACTCGGGAAGCCATACCCCGTTCGAGCCCGCCCTGCTCCGCCGGCAGGGGGCATCGAGCACTTCTCACAGCGAGAGGGGCTGTGTGAGGTACAGTCGGTCAAGGTCGTACAGGCAGATACACAACCAAGCCTGCCCGCAGTTTCCTCTCCGCAATCATCGGGTACCGCAATCATTACTCAGCGTGAGGGGCTGAGTGATGCCCAGCTAAGTGGAGAGCGACAGCTAGGGGAGCTGTCGAGCACATCCGTGCCTCCCAAAATGTCCACAGAGGGCACTGTTCCCAGAACTCAGCGCGAGGGGCTGAGTAGTGTCTGGTCCGGTAGAGAGCGACCGCTATGGGCACTGTCGAGCACACCCGTGCCTCCCAAGACGCCCACAGAGTGCGCTGTTCCCAGTGCTCAGCGCGAGGGGCTGAGTAAGCCAGATAGAAAACGATAGTTAGGGGAGCTGTCCAGCCAACTCGCGTCTCCCAAGACGCCCCAAGAGGGCACTGATCCTGTAACTCAGCGTGAGGGGCTGAGTGATGCTCAATCAGATACTGAGGGACCGCCAGGAGAGCGGTCAATCCTGCCAGTTACTATGTTACTGCCAGGGCTATGTTACAATTGACTGGAGTTGTCGATCCAGCTTGGATGACACTCCAGTCAACTAAGGCTCATCCCTACATGTGTGTTTGTGTTCTTCAGTGTCATGCTGGACAATCATTCAATGAACCCATGTATCCACCCACCTCTTGTGTTGCTATGGTCACTAATGTATTCTCCTCCCCTTTGTCTCATTAACCACAAAGTTTTGCAGAAATGTGTGAAGAGACACGTATTTCCAATGAGCCTAGGTTGCATTTAGAAGTAGTTTATCAGTGGTTTGGTCACTATGTCAAGATGATGTCCATATGGCAGGAATGTACAATTCTAAAATAGGAATAATCCTGTAGTTAGTCAATGACATTGTATTCAAACAGAAACGGTGAACACGATTAACAGCGATTAACAGTTGTAATCAAACTTATAAGGTGGGAACCTATAGTAAGAAATGTTTAGTAGAACTTCCTTTACATAAGACCCTTTACAGTAAAAGATGAATCTCATTTGTTTTTACTAAATATAGAGTGAATTTGATTATGCTAATATTGATGATATCATGTCGTTACTTTGCCTAATTGCAAAAAGAAAACTATTAATACACTTTCTACTAACATGATTGTGAACGCGGTAATTAATTTAAACTTTTGCCACAGTTCAGAATGTTGTGTGTGTTTAATTTTCTAGAGGCATGAAGGAAAGCAAAGTAATTCTAAACAGTTGGCAGAAAGCTGGGCTCAGGAGAAACAGATGGTGTTTAGTGTTAATTTCTTCTGGGTCCTGTTATAGGGTATTGTCTGAACAGGAAGGCATGGCCTCACAGTGCCCCGTCCAGCTGTGAAGACATTACACTGGTGTTAACCTTTCATTCTGTCTCTCTTTTTAATTCATGACTGCTATTCTTCTGTTGCTCTTTTCTTTATTCCTCTTGCACTCAGCATGTCTCTTGACCTTCTCTATAGATCAGCATTAGTATGTTTATTCTTCATCCATCATTCTTATTAACTGTCTCTTGCTCTACAGTATCTGCTTCTCTTTTTGACTCTTTCACACGGGAAGCCTTATTTCACCTTAGCGTCCTCCCTCTCTTACTCAGTCTTATTCAGTTCTCTCTTATTCAGTTGGCTTTTTATTGGCATGCTTATTTTACATACAATATTGTCAAAGCAGTAAAAGAAGTATAATGAAAATCAAAGTGCCAGCAATGGTAATTATAGAAACAACATATTTGATATTCATGGAATTCAGTGGGGTGTTTGTCCCATCTGCAGTTTATGCCAAAACCATAATTTATAAATTGTAATATATGTATAACATTTATTTTAACAAAGCATACACCAAATTGTGTCAGTCTGCTTTGGTGAATCTGGCTTTAACTCTTAAATGTCTCTTTTAGTGCCATATACGCTAAAAGCTTTTGTCAGTGCTTTTTCTTTTGGCGTTACAACACTAATGTCAAGATTCACTAAAAACATAAGGTGAAACATTAATGATGTGTAGCATTATTATAGTCTGATCTTACTACATAGGGATTTATAGGAGTTTGATGGCAAGCTTATGCGAGTAGAGTATTTAAAAAAGCAAGGTAATTCACTAAAGTTTGCGGTAGTCAGTTTACTGGTATTTGTATTATTTAACACCCAAAAAAGCATGTCTTAACCCATTTTGGACACACACCTGATATCATCAGCTCTGCTTGTTTGCAGTCCTATGCTAATTTGCGCTGCTCATGGTAGATTACGTTGCTCAAGGAAATTTGCTGGCTGCGTCTGTGTTTTTTAATTTGCACACTGTCAGTAGATCACCAGCAGAAATTTCTGATCCCATGGGATTGCGCTTTCATTAAAGTAATTCAGTAATTTGTTCTGTGGAGTAAATCTGGCGCTTAGTGTATTTAGTAGCTCTTTTTTTATTTAAACTCTGTGTCAGTGTAGTTTACTTTGATGACATGACATAAAAAATAACATTAGTGGGGGTCTAATGGTAGATAAACATGACGGTTCAGTATGCATCTCAGTTTTGATGTCACAGTTCGGTATGGATTCAGGAGGTAATAAACTTTTTGTTGTTGTTGTTGTTGTTTTCAATTAATGGTTTACTGAACAATAAATAATAATACTTGTAATACTATATTCAGTTAGAATTAAAATTATAGGAAGCCCTTTTACATTAGGATACTGTAAGGTTCCTCAAATGAAAATGTTGTCAATGCAAACGTGTAAATTGCATGTAATGCCATTTTCAAATTAACTTGTAAATTATACCTACAGTTTCTATATGTTGTTGAAATATATTAATTGTCAGGGATTTGTGCAGCTTGTTTCATAAAATATTTTTCATTAACAGGTCAAATAAAATATAAGTATATAGACTAATATGTCTCAAAATGTTCTTCTCTACATGCTTTTTCTTTAGTAAATATAGACGTTGATGACTTGGTATATGAAATACTATGTGCTATTTTTCCAATCTTTTTTGTTGATGTCTATCTGCAATCAAAACACTCATTGAGCGATTACATAAAATGTTTATTCATCTTTATATCATGTTAAATCTAGTATTAAAGTGAAATAAAACTATATAATAAAAAAAAAGGAAGTTCATGTCAGTAATACATCCCTTAAAATATATTGTTTATATTCCACGCAGAAGCAAAAAGGTCATACAGTTTAAGTAAGTAAGAGATTTGTTAATTTCAACCCAAAGGGCAACCTCCCGCTCCCTCTAGTGAAACCAACACAGAAGTGATTAAAACTGCAATTCATCGACTAGCCGTTGGAGGCTGGCTCCAAAAGGGAGTCAATCACATTGACTCTCCATGTTAAAATGCCCAACTAGACAGTAGAAAAAAACATGTTTACAGCCTGGTACAAATTTTGTTTTTGGTATATATAGCTAATTTTGCCCTTCGTGGCAACTGTGAGGGGGGTGATTTTTTTTATAACTCATCCATTTAAATTTTATTAAGCCTTAAAATTCTGCATAATTAAGGGCGTGGCCACTTGAATGACAGGTTCAAAAATCAACCGCCAATACGTCGACGAGGTAGGCGGGCGTGGTTTCAGCCTCAGTTCCGCCCACATCCCGCCTCATTGGCCCATTTGGATCAACCGGTAGTGATGCGCGGTGACGCGTTGCCAAGATGGCGGCGGTCGGCTCCGCCCACTTTAGGCTTCAAAAACGCTCTTAAGAAACCTACAGTCTATGTTTCAACCCAGTCTCATTTTTTATTATGTTGGTACAGGTACATATTGCAGTGTATTTATAATGCTGCTTGATGTATGGTTTGTGGTTAGAATTAAAATATTCTATGAGTGTCACTAAAGATTAGTGCTATATCGTGTTGTAAAAATCCCCTTCACCAGTGTTCATCAAACTCAGTCCTGGAGGGCTGGTGACCTGCAGAGTTTAGCTCCGACCCTAATAAACAACGTTTTTTTCCTGAGGTGCTTACACTTAAAATGAGCCGCATCTCCACTTTTTTCTCCACTACACATTTTTTTTTTCATATTTTTTTGGAATATGACGCCTCCTCTCTCTGAGCCTTATGGGATAGGAAAGTGTCCATGGTATGCCTACTATAAAATTCGGGCGGAAGCAGTAGGTCATCCGGGTACTTCTCGCCTACTGAATTTCGAATGCTATGAATTCGGACATACTACTCACCTCGCATACTGTTTTTCGCGTACTATATAGTAGGGAAGTAAGCGATTTCGGATGCAGCAATATTCCAATACACTTCCAGGCAGGTGTGTTGAGGAAAGTTGGAGCAAAACTCAGGAGCAGGACACCGGCCCTCCAGGACTGACTTTGATGACCCCTGCCCTACATCAAACTCAAACCTAAACCTACCTGATAATTAATTATGTGTTAATAAATGCAAAAGTAATTTAAAAGCATATTTGTTGCTGCAGCCATGCTATTTTAACCTCGTTACACTGATTTGAGCTGTTTTGTTCAACCATTTTACACAGGATTCATGTAAACTACCGAGTAAACCAACTAAACTTAGTCATAACATTACATTCTGCAAATAATTGTGTGAAAATTAGCCTTTAGTTATCAAAACTGTAAATCATACTTTTGTATGAGAAGGAATAAAGGTTTTGGGAGTATTAATGCCTCTAGTGTTCATTTTGCAGCGATTCGAATGTATAGGTAAGTTTTTTCAGTTTTCCCAAAGTGTATGAAGAAGCACGTATTTCCAGTGAGCCTAGATTGGTTTATTTTTGGGTTGAAGGACATTCTTATGGTTTGTCACCTATTTTATACTAAGAAGAAGACATGTAGAAGCGTTCATAAACCATATAAAATCAGTAAAAATTATGGTGGCCACTTTAATCTCCCTATTGGCAGAAAGTTTCTTTCTAGAACTTCTTCGTGACTTTGAGAGACATTCTAATGCATTCCAAGACCCTCCATTGATTTTTATGACTATTTCTCAGGACCTCTTTGCTCAGATTTGAGCAGTTCATTGTCCTGAGGATTGTGGATGTGATATGGTGGAGAACGAGGGAAGTCTTTGATGTCAAAGTGAAGAATTTGATGAGGATCTAATGAAGTGATGGTTAATTCAATGCTTCAGTTAGGGAAAGAGGCCAACAACGTATTTCACCTGCTGCTTCCTTTACTCCCTCCTTCTTTTCACCCTGTCCTACATCTCTATATTTTCTTTAACTTGCTCCCTCCCTCCCTTCTTATTCCTCTCTGAGAGATTTCCGCAGTTCATTTAGGTCCTCTTTGACCAAATGTATAATCGTTCTTAGTGGTTTTTCACAAAGAATTTTTGTGTGAATATGGCACAGGGATGTCTTTTGCAGAGGGTGGTTGAAACACATGTCCCACAGAGGTCAGAATTTCTGTGTTTATGACAGAGCGAAGACAGAAACACGTGTACACAATGACATGCCATCCAGTCTTGGGCTGAGTAACAAGTTAACTGAGCTTTGTGACCCTTTAACCCCAAACTAAAGCACAGGTCCAGTAGGAAACATGTTTGATTTCTTTTATAATGAACAAAGAATGCTTAAGATT
The DNA here is from genome assembly GCA_032361065.1 of Enteromius trimaculatus. Classification (NCBI taxonomy): domain Eukaryota; kingdom Metazoa; phylum Chordata; class Actinopteri; order Cypriniformes; family Cyprinidae; genus Enteromius; species Enteromius trimaculatus. Next base: position 6,360,469 of record JAUMHP010000082.1, on the reverse strand, counting down.
AGAGATGATTCATGATGATAAACTAGTTATCTGACCGCTGAGTCCAAACATGATGGATGTTATATGCTGTCATGACTCTGCCCTCACCATCTTGTCTGTATTGTCTTGGTTTAATGTTTCTTTGTGTATATTGTGTCTGACCACATGGCTGTGTCTTTGTTTGTGTTTGTCATGTGCTCCCCTTGTCCTGCCTCCTTGTTTCCCTCTTGTTTAGTTTTGTTTGTCTGATTGTTCTCACCTTGTCTTCCTGTTCTCTCCTCATTTGTCTGAGTTTGCTCACCTGTTCCTCGTGTTCTCCTTCCCCTTATATTGTTCGTCCTTTCCATCTTGTTTTGTCAGTTCATTGTTGTAATTTACATGCTGTGTTAATGTCAGTGATTTCTAGCTTGTCTACTATTCAAGAGCGTTAGTTTATGCTCTGGCCTTAATGGTGTGTTTGTCCCCAGTCTTGTCTTGTCCTGCTCTGTTCAGCTCACTGTGGAGTGGCTTCACCTTCTGTGCCTGGTAGACCACTGCTGCCTACTACCAGTCACCATCTGCACAGCTCCTTCTCCTCTTCGGTTGACCATTGTCTGGGGCTGGTCCCTACAGTCTCCCCCTCAGCCTGCCTGACTTCCCTTGTCTCCCTGTGTACTGTTTGGACTGTGTTTTCTTGCCTCCTCACCCCCTTTTGTCTAGTCTGCCTATTGTCTAATAAACCTGTTAACACTCTCCCTGCCTTTGAGTCCTCCCTCCAGATCCATGACAATATCCACTTTTCAAACTGTGGTCAGCACATCCTATGTAATTGTCATGCTCAGAAGGGGACGGAAACCAGAAGGTAAGTTTAAACAGGTGAGTATTTATTTACAGGTGTTGGAGCAAACACAGAGATCAGTTCAGGTGAGTAATTCAGGTAATAATCATAGATCAGCAAACAAAAGTTCTTCCTTCAGCGGGTATATTAGAAACAAACTCCAACCAACCAAGGCGGAGCCAGAGAGACGATCGAGCCCGGCGGAGCTAGTGGACTGATGGGCACTGAAGGAGAGGACGGAGCCAAGGCCCATGGCGGAGATGACGGGTCGAAGGACTGAGGTGGAGTTCTGGCTTCGGAGGCCGGAGGTGGAATCGGGGAGCACCCCGAGCCAGATGGCGCTGGAGGATGGCAGTCCTGTGTGGCTCGCCCTGGCTGGCTGGTGAGTTGTGGACCAGCAGCAGGACTGTCAGACGACAGCAAGGCATGAGGTTGAAGTGGGTGGGAGGGGGGAATTTATTTCGTGGGCGTTCTTGCAGCGCAGCAGACTCTGGAGACAATCTAGGGGCAGGAACTGGCACTATTGGCCGCAATCTAGGGGCAGGAAATGGGAACGGCTCTCCCGACTGTAAACTAGGGACTGGTTCTGGAAACTGCACTACCGGCCACAATCTAGGGGCAGGAACTGGGAACAGCACTCCCGGCAGTAAACTAGGGACTGGAGTGGGCTCTGGAGAGGACTCCTCGATTTCCCGCACTGGAGCGGGCTCTGGAGCTGGAGCTGACTCCTCGATTTCCCGGACTGGAGCGGGCTCTGAAGCTGGAGCTGACTCCTCGATTTCCCGGACTGAAGCAGGCTCTGGAGCTGACTCTGGGGTTTCCCGGACTGGAGCGGAAATTTCCTCTAAGGTCAGTGATGAACCTCCCATCCACAAGGCCCGATCCATCAGTCGGACAAGAGAGTCCGGAATGTCAGGTAAGGAGACCTGCATGGCCAAATTCATATCCAGCCCCAGCCAAAAAACTGTTCTGAGGGTCCGTTTGCTACAGGGAACTAAATGATAAAACTTTGCAAATTCCTCTACATATACATCAATAGGGCGACCCCTCTGAGTGCATGTTTGAAGGAATGCAGTGGCCTCTTGCTCCATTTCTGTCGTTGATGAGCTGAGCTTCTGTCGTTGTAGGGCTTCTGACTGGATTCTAAGCGTTCTCCAACGAGCAACGAGCTCAGCCCATGTCTGTTTGGTGAGGCTGAGTTTTAAGGAGTGCAGGTGATTGGGAACAGGTGCTAGCATTCAGGTGAGTGTGATCAGGTGATTAGTGCAGGTTCAGAAGTGGTAGGTTGTGAAGTGTCTGTGACTGGTCCGAATAATCCAAATAGAATAATCCAAATAGTGTAGCAGTGGTCAGATGAGGCAAGATATAGAGTCCGGAATGGGCAGGGTCAAGAATGGTAATCCGAGGCAAGAACACAGAAAAACACAGGGAACACAGTAAACACGGAATGCTTACAAAGGGGTAAATCCACACAATGAAAAGCGTCATGAAAAACGCCACTGAGTTCTTAAATACAAGTCCAAACAAGACAAGACGGCGGAGAAACTAATGGGTGGCCATAGCGACAGACAAGGTGGGTGGAGACAACTGTTCATAATAAAAGTCCTTTGACGGGGAATGGAGAGACTGACAAACAAAGAACATAATCCGGGCTGGAGTGCCCCCTGGAGGTTTCCGAGGGCAACTCCAGTGAAGCTTGTGACGATATATTTGTATAATGTAAAATATGACCTTGGCATTAAAGGGTTTGACAATCGCATATTATCATGCCCTTATTTCAGTATTATTTATATTGTTTCTAGCATTCATCAATATTTTTACTTTAATCGTTCTATAATATTATTATTTTATCAAGCCTTAATTAATTTTAATTTCATTTTATTTTGGCCATTTTAATACTTAAACTTTTATTTTCTAGTTAGTTTCCAATGCAATCTTTTAAGTTTGTTTTCATCAATTTATCTTTATTTTTCAATTAACAAAAGTCCTTTTAATAGTTTTAACTTCCATTTCAATTAAAATAACGTCATGACATTTCTTGATTGCTTGATTGATTGATTGATACATGATTTCCATGAGGTACTTCTGGTATTTCTTTAAATTTTTATGATGTCACACATCTTTTGGTTGTAACAATAAACAACATTTGTAGCATCTAGTCTCTTCACTGATGACATAATAATTACATTAACCTGTCTGTTTCTCCGCCTGTCTTTGGTTCTGTGTTTCTGCCTGCTCCTTCCATTCCATTAGCGCAAATCCCTAATACAGACATTTGCATACTCATGCATATTCAAGCTCTGGCCTTGCAGATTGGACGGAGGCTCATCACCACAGCCTGACTGGTTGTTATATAATGAGGATATAGCTGCTTCGTCCCTTCTGTATTATAATACAGCGAGACATTCAGTATGCTTGCCTAATTACCAGTGACTAATGAAGCTATTTTGAGAGCCGGGCTGAGAGTAAGACAGTGAACGCTCTAGCGATCATTAATTAATTTGGTATTCCATTAGTACCACCATGTGAAACGTCACCCCTTCCTGTTGTTCAGTGAGAATATGCTAAAAGAGAGGATCATGAGAGTGTCATTATAAGCTATTTCAGTTTGTCAGGTCCACAGCTGTTGAACTAGATAATGTGTTACATTTCGGCATGAAACTACGTGAGTTTTATGCAAAGTCAGTTTCACTTGGATTCATCACATTACCTTATTTTATCGTTAAAATAACCATATTTGCTGAGTGCGAGTGTGAGTTGAATGTTGCGTTGGTCTGTCAGCTGAGGTATGGGCGTCACCAGTGTACCTGTCTGTATCTGCTTCTAATGCCATGGCCTCAGGATGTTTTTTGTTCTTCATTTAAGTAATACAGTGGTAGATGTGTGGCTGTAAGGTAGTTTAAGCATGTTTAACTCTATTATTACCCTGTCTTTTTGGAGAATAACTTCATAAGACTACAAAACAACATGACGACATGCCATACTGTTAGTGTGCTTAATTGTATTGAACTTCAAATCTTAAAAGTACATTTTAAGAAAATTATACTTGCACATAATTAAATAAAAGGCCACTTAAGCATGCTTAAAGTGTACGGTTTTATTACTGTTTCTTAACAAATTTACGTAGAGTTGCGTAATAATGGAATTTTATGTTGGGTAACTTTGGACCAATTCTCACTATTAACTAGTTGCTTATTAACATGCATATTGGCTGATTATAAAGTACATTTAAATCATTATGTTCTAATAATCTCTGTGCTTTAACAAGTACAACTTACTAAAACACATTTAAGGTAGCCTACCTGATTATAATTTAATGTGTTATTCAATATCACAATTAAATGTTGTATGCTTTATGTATTTTAAAATGTACTACTACAGCTTCATTTCAAATGTGTAATTACCCATAAATTTAAATACAAGACATACAAGATTTAATAGAAATGCTGGTCAAAACATTTAACAGTACACTTTAATTATAATACTATAATTATAATTCAGAGATGTAATTATGGAATTAAGTCCTATTAATTAAGTCATATTAAGTGGGTCATCTGGATTTAATTATAAATATAAAACATAACAAATTTTATTATTAATAATAATAATTATTAACATGCAATAAAGTGTCTGAAATTATCACTTTTAGTGAAGTATATGTTTTTAAAATAAAACCTTAACAAGTACTCTTAAAGTTAAGTAAAAGTATGCTATATAGTTTAATACTTACATTATTCTATGTCTTTTTTTTAATAAAAAATATATATAGTACTTTGTGTAATATTGTACTTGGTTTAAATTTGTGCCTTTATACAGAATACTTCAGTGACAAATCTAAGTTTTCAAATTGGACAGGGTCTGCTAATTCAAGTTCTGCACTCATTTGTTTGAAGTTCAGTTTTGCTGCCTTAACTTCCATTATTGTTTGCAGTTTTATTTCCTACGACCAGGTTGGGCCTGAGTAAGCACATATCAGACACAGCATGCTCACTCACCATATCCTCTGAAATCCCATAATTGCATTCATTCAGTTTATTAACATCCAGTAAACAGGAAGACAGAAAGTAGAAAGCGAAGACATATTATTTGACTCTGTCTTGGTGTTCTTGCTGATGGTTTGCTAGGCACCCTCAAACTGAGCACTGACCCTGTCTTTTACAGCAGCTCTCACACTCACTGCAGTGACCTTTTAAAATCCATTCTGACGCTTTGGATGGGGAAATAATTACATATTAACATAACCCAGCTGTGTGCAAAAAGGGCCAAGAAAAATAGCCAGTGTTCCTTGAAAGGAAAGAGAAGAGAGAGAGACAAAGAGGATGAACATGAACAGTAGTGTAGTGTAGAAGTATTCAAGTGAGTGTCCGGTGTCCAGAGGGCACAGCTCTGGGTCAGTCAGTGACCAATTGTTTGATATAGCTGATAAAAATGGCTGGAACTTTCTCCAAATTACAAGATGCTATTTGGCTGCTTTTGCAACCGTCTTTTTTAGGATTCCCATTAATCTCAATGGCAGTTGCCTGGCAGGCGCATGACTATCCAGAAATATGTGATTTAAAATATTTTTGAGCAAATAGTAGAATGTCGGTTTTGTGTATTAAAATATTAAATTATTAAATTTAAAATAATACACATTAATAAATTATCAAACCCACTGATAATGATAAGAAATTTTTTGGCAGCAAATCAGCGTATTGGAATCATTTCTGAAAGATCACGTGACACTGAAGACTGGAGTGATGATGCATTATAATAATATTTTACAATATGATTCTTTTTTACTGTAACTTCAAATAATTGTCACTTTTTTTTAAAAGCATTTAAAAATCTTACCAACGTCAAACTTTTGAATGGCAGTATATAGATGTCAGTCAGACGTTTCTCAGTGCATATTTTAGCAGATCTTGGACAAAATGCATATATTAAAAAGTCTAGCTATGGTAGACGACAATCACCTCACAGAATAGAAGCCCATTAAAAAGCTAAATACACATTTCAGCTTTTGCAAATACGGCATTTACTTCTCAAACGTCACTTCTGTACAGATTCTCTACGTCTCTCCTTTGGAAAAGCAGCATAATTAGTCTTACACAAGAGCGCTTGATTTCATGCTCAAAAATCACATTCATTTTAAACGAATCCGCTTCCGTTGGAGTCTCTAACATAGACCGGGAATCTCTTTTCTCAATGTTGCACGCAATACCAATTTCAGAGTGTTTAATGTACACAAATGTACAAAATCCTAAATGTGTATAAGCGACAGTAGTATTGGTTTCAAAAGCATTGATTTTGATTTGGAATACAAAAATGGCACAATTGATTTAGCTTGAATTTTCTTCCGTCTAGAATGCTTCTCTTGGTTTGTTTGACAGCTCTGTAACGGTTCTGTGCTCATCTCTCAGACCTGTATTAGCCTGGCACAGAGCGCTGAGCTAAAATCAATAAGCCCATAAGGCTGCTGTCACTGTCTCTTATTTACATCCCCTTCAAGAGTTTCTCCGCCATTACTCTTCTGGCTTTGCTAACTTATGGTGCATTGGTCTTAATAAAGCAAGGAGTTAACAAATGGCAAAAAGGTTTATTGGAGAACAGAAGGAATAGGTATTTGGATTTACAAATTGGGGTCTTTTGTAATTGTAATTCTCTCAGCAGTGTTAAAAAATGCAATCAATGAATGTGGACTATTCAGTATAATCACGAGAGATAGATAGAAACTGCACATTTGCTCAGTGGAGTGTGTGTTGACTCTCCTGCTTGTAAAACTAGGGCTTGGGACGGATGTCAAGACAGTGAGACATCTCTTGCTTTTTTTGTAAGACAGCGAGGGAGTTTTTTTCACCTACACCTGTGGAAAGAAACGCTTAGTGGTAATGGCGAGAGAATTCTAAACACCCCAAAATGACTCAAAATGCTGATAAAATCCAAAGTTTTTTAACTTCAATTCACTCCAGTATACCAGATGGAGATGGAGTTTAATGGTCAGGCCACATGGGGGCCCCAGAGACACAGAGGTCAGGAAACTCAGCAAATCATTTTGCTGTCATACACTGTAGCAGACTTGTGCTTTTCTTTTCTCTAAGCATTTTTATTCTATTTAATTGAATTTTTTAAATGTAACTTCAATTTTGATTTCATTCAAACACTACTATACCCTCTTTCAGTGTCCTTTGAAAGTTTAGATATGATACTACTTTTAATTACATGCCTATATGAGTTTATTACCATCTATATATTGAAAAAGCAGTCACACTTTATTTTAAAGGTCTCACTTTTAACAAGCCATTAACTGACTTTTGCCTCAATAATCTTTTAATTTGCTGCTTATTTTTTAGTAAGGTAGTTATTAAGTTCAAGTATTGGGTAGGATTAGGAATGAAGAATACGGTCATGCAGAATATGTGCTTTATAAGTAATAATAAACAGTGATTATGTTATGTTGGACTACAGTTTAGAAGATTGTGTATATTTTGTGCCTTTTTTTGTTCATTTATTAGACATTTAGTCATGTACGTTCTTCCATCTGTCTACTCAATTAAATGCTTTCATTGTCTTATAATATACATTAACTTTTTCATTTAACAATGAATTGAAACCGCTGACTCTTTCTTTTGAGAGACAGTAAGTTTATACACGGTGCACTTTCAGATTTGAAACTTTGCAGGATATTTTCATTCACTT
>JAUMHP010000082.1:6323771-6347027 GCA_032361065.1 Enteromius trimaculatus | reverse complement strand
TAATTGCAGTTGTTTCCACAATGCCAAATAATTCTGAAATGGCAACAAATGCTGTGATAATGCTGAAAAAGCAATAAAACAAAAACAAAACCGATAAAAAAAATTAAATCCCTTATATATTTTACTGTCATAACAAAATGCAAGTTATTCTGTCACTCTCTTTTTTGATATTCAGTTGCGCAAACTTTCTGTAAGTGTGTCCGGGCTTGTTTTGACAACAGCAAACAGGATTTTTCCTCCATTTCCAACTCTTTTGAGCCCAAAGTAAAGCTTCCAACATGCATTGCTTTGATACACACACCAACTGCAGAGCTCAAGTACCAGCTATGCTAGGGTAATCCTGCTTTCCTTTCTGCCGCTTTGTAATTCTCCAGAAATATCCAGGCACGTGTGTGTGTGTGTATATGTGTGTAATTTTCTACAGCACGCACCGCAGCAATGGTCCTCTGGTAAATTGGAGACTGAAAGAACAGTGGATAGAGAGACAGAAAGAGAGAGAGAGTCACATGTGGATCAGTACACACAGCTTTGACAGCAACAGAAGACCTTTTCTCCTCCCATTCTATTCTTTTCCTTTTTTACTCCCAAGTATTGAGACTTTTTCTGCCTTTGCAAGCTGAGAGCATCTAAACGAGATGAAAAAGAAGGTGGGGAGAGTGAGAGAAGGAGAGTTGGAGTTTAGGAGGGCAGAACGAGAGAGAGATTTAGACAGTGTGTTGGAATGCGCTGATACATGGGAACAGCCTGCTTATCTCCGTTTGTCCCCCCGTCAGTCATCCCGAGGCGCACACGCATACACTTCAGAACGCTAGAGGCTCCGTTTGGAAAGGTGGTGATTAACCCCTTCCCCCTCATTCCTCCTCCGTCTCTCTCACCGTCTGGTTCTTTTACCTGCACTCGTCTGGACTCGTTTGCTGAGTAAAGACACAGAGGGACAGGAAGGAAGAGAGATGAAATAGAAGGAGGGTGAGTAAGACCAAGTCGGTACAATTCATTCTCGGTGGAAATCCAGGCAGTATTTGAACACCTGTGGAGCACAGTTTTGGATATTCTACTAGTGTGATTTCATTGGACAGCTTAAATGGAATACCAAGTGAACTGACTTGATTGGAGTCACTCGAGGTTAACCAGCATTTTTACACTATGTCTAAACCTTCACGACTTGCTCGCCCATCCTCGGCGGGTCCTGGCTCCAAGCTCCCCTCGCCTCGTCGGGATACACCTGCCGGCCGACCCAGAATGCACGGCATAGGGGAGAAGGTGATGCGGACAGGAAGTGAGGGCAGTATACCTGGCCAAAGACCTCCGATCAATGGAACAACACATTCGCAGATCCAGCAAAACACTAATATAAAGGAAGAGGACGAGATGGGCCAACCAAGGAGGAGGATCAGTCAACCTAAAGGGTCCTCCGCAACTTTAACCCCGCAACAAGTCACACAACACAGTAAGTAATCGATAATCAAAAGTGGAGACGCTCAAATAGACACTTTGGATGTTTGTTTATCAAAAATTTCATGTTCTCATTATTTGAAGGAAAAACATTTTAGGAGGAAAATGTTATTGCTGAGAATTTGCTTTTTCTTTGGCTCCGGAGATTAAAAAAAAAGTTTAGATTTAGTTTCTTTAAAAAAATTTAAGAAATTAAAATTAGAATTTAGCCAGAATTAGCTATGTTTCATCTGTACACCCTAGACATAATATTAAAAAGTCACTCTAAAAACAAAAATCTTAGGCACATCTACAAAGATTAATTAAAACATTGATTACTCTTAGACATAATCATTAGTCGAATATTTAGCCATACTTAAAAGTTTTGAAAATACAAATAAATGATATGATTGTTTATATACAGTATGACTACAAATCATGATCTTGGAAAATCTCAGGCTTGTGATATTACTGTTTGAGACGGTGTTGAGATATCTTGTGAAACTCAAAACAAATCATCTTATTTCTAAAAAATGTTGATTTTTCTGCCCTAATCAAGGTTTTAGACCTAGCAGTGTGATGCATTACAAGTGACGGATTGTTTGTCTTCTTTGTGATTTTAGTCATAAGTGGAAATATTCTTACAAATATTGCGTAGTTATTTAGTTTTAAATGTAATATTTGTCATTATGATTATATTTGATGAGTATGTTGAAACTGGGTGTGAGTAAAAATGGAACCTACTGTTTTGTTTGCATAGGTTTTACATGCATTTAGGGTATTAAGTAGATTAGCATGCTTGGTTTGGAGTATCTGAATGGAAGTGGTGCATATGGTATTACGCTAAAAGTGTTTGGGTGCAGGTTTTATGTTTATTCATATATGACAATGGGTTTTGGGGGATTAGATCAACAGCTGGGTTGATTTTTGCTTCATTCCTCAAACAAAAATACAGACACACATGGGCTCACCATCACATTGACTCCCCATTCCAGCCCAGCGGGGTGCAGATTAATGCCAGTTTGTGTATGTGCATGTGTTTGTGTGTGTGATTAGCCACATCTTTATCACATTCCGCCCCAGTGGGGTTTTAATCCTGCTGGTTTTGGTTGAAGAGCATTGTGTCAACTCAAAGTTGCTCTAAAGTGGTGATGAAGACCGAAATCCTGACACCTCAGTGGCTTTCTGATGCCTGTCAGTCACATTCCTCAATGTTTAATGATTAAATGTCTGCTCAGTGAAATTGCAGGAACGGGACACCCCTAGGTGAGGATTTAGAGGATATTAAGGATAGGACGTTTCTTAGGTTAAAATCCCTCCTTTAGTCATTCATTCTAATGAGCAAACACATGCACGCACAGAAATGAGTGTGTCACACCTATTTGTCATTTATTTGTGATCAACCCGGTTTCTCTTGGTTTGGAGTAGTGTATACTGTTTGGCAGTAAAAGGGACTAGGATGCAGATGTTACCATGAAAATTGGTCCTCCATAGTTTTAAAGGCATAGAAGATGTATATAATCAGAGGCAGATGTTTGAAACATTGTCAAGGTGAATAATTAACAGCTGACACACAAACTTTTCACAGTTTTTCATATGGCTCTTTTTCATGGATGGATGGACGGACAATGATGAGTGCAATATGATTCATGCACTCTTTTCTCTATAGTCATGGCCTTGTTGAATGCTAGAACCAGTGTTATTTTATTAATGTTATTTAAAGTATTTATATTATTATTTATAAGTATTATTGTATCTATTAATATTTTAAATTAGCTTTAATTTATATATTTCAGTTTTCATTTTAATATTAGTTTTGGTTCATTTTTAATTGTTTTTTTTTTGCTATTTAGCTATTTTTTATTTTGTTTTAGTAGTTTTAGTACATCGAATTAAAATTGCTGGGGTTTTTTTATGATTATGGACTCCGCACTACATGTATGCCAAACCTTACAGGTGTATGTCAATGTTAATATAAAACGCTTATTTTCATGACACATGGTTGATAAATATAACGAAAAATGTTACTGTAAAATCACTAAAAGACCGTTTAATGCAATTAGCTTTTGCAACCTGTAATGATAGAGTCGTAAGCGTGCAGATCCATGCACAGAGGTTTATTCAAGTTCAGCAGATCAGGCTCACACATTGGCATACAGGTATGTTCAGGGATAGGGCTTAAATCGTAGCTGAGGTACACAGTCAAATAATCCAGGGTGGGTGGCTAAACAACGGAAACGAAGAACAGTCCAGAATCCAACACAGGGAAACAAACACAGAAAGGAAATGCTCAGAATTGGAATACATTTGCAATACTTCACACTGGGTGGATAAAACAGACTGGAAAAAAAAATTATAATTTATATATATATATATAATGCTTCAAAGAAAAGAAAAAAAAATATTTATCTATATATTTTTGGTTTTATTTTTAACCTTCTTTCATTCACTCTAGATGTTGATTACCAAGGTAGATACCAAGGTTAGCTCTCTCTCTTTCTCTTGAAATTCTTACTTTGCATGGGCCATTTAAGAGTTAATGTTTTCTAGACTTGGAGTTCAAGCACAGGTCACTGCACATTGGATGAATGATTCTACAATGAATGAATGGTGATACGATTCCCAACAGGAGAGATGACGAATGTGCGTCCTGTACTTAAAATTTAATTTTCTAAATAAATACTGTGCGTATATTAGTGTTTAAACATAGAAATCCTGTTGCCAATGAAGAGCTAAGTGTCCTAAAGCGTAGAAGTACTGTTTGGAATGACACTATATGTAAGTTATACTGTAACATAATGCAACATTTTGAAGAACCTCACAGATCCAAGCGCGAGAACATAATCACCTGTGATCTGATAGTAATGTTTTCTACCTAAATGGGCTCTCAAAGAAACATCTGGAAGAAAAACAAATACATTCTCTTTTTTCTCTTTGCTCCTTTAATGTCTGGTAGATAGAGTGATAAGGGAGTTTTGTTTATCAGCAGTCGGTTTTCTTAAAGGGGTTTTCTGTTTATCTGCAGGTAAAATGGTTTAGTCTTTTGTTTAATCTGCTGTTAGCGCTCTTTGAAAGTTTATCACAAGCAGGTGTAGCAGGACAAAGAACTGTATCACAGTCAGTAAATTTCATGGCTGGGTGGTCTTGCTTACTCATGGTTCAGCCAGACAGAGGTTATGGGAAAGAAAGAGGACAGAGAGGGAAGGAGACACAGTCCCCTCATCTCAGCTAAGTTTATCTTAAGCTGGTTGGATCTGTACTCAAGCTTCTGCTGTTTGGATTTTTGAGTGGTCACCCGGAGTGATGTGTTTAACATATCAGTCTGCAATCTGCTGATATGAGAAACATTTCACTGGGGGTTTATGGGATAGCTAGTGTAGTACACCAAAATAATGCAGTTGGACATTTAATTTAGCTTTTTTGCATTGCAGGACTCGAAGTGAAAATGTTCACTAAGACGTTTAGTCATTTTCTGTCATCATTTTATGGCTCATGTTGTTTCGAAACAGCATAAATAAATGTTGTTCTATTAAAATTTGAAGAAATGTTTCTTGAGAAGCATATTAAAGTGTTCTATGAAAGATCATGAGACACTAAAAATGCAACCTTGGTGAGCATTGGGTGGCTTCTTTCAAAAACGTAAAAACCTTACTGACCTTGAACATTTGAACTTTATATTATGTTTTTCATTGTATGGAACATATTTTGTGCTCTATAGAAGAAAGTCAATTATGTGGTTTTAAAATGCGATAGTGAGTAAATAAGGCCAGAATTTTGAGATTTTGGGAACTTTCTTTCGATTTTTTTGTGAAAGTGTTAGGGTTGAGTTTTTGCTATGAAGAGAAGGCTCTAATATATTTCAATGAAGGCTGAAGCCAGTGGAAGCACTATGAAGAGAATTAAGAGTGGGATTAGATTAATGAGCACAGCTCATTAACCCTTAATCCTCTCTGATTAAAAAGTGAGACATTCTTAATCCAGAACTGGCCAAATTGAAGACAGGACACTTTGTAGAACTCACTGTATCAGCAGGTTCCTAAAGATCAATAACAGTTTAGTATTTCTACAAGGCATAATTCACCTAAAATTCAGCTCATGTTCTCACTTTCATGTTGTTCTCATCTTTATGTTGTTTCAAACCTGTGTTATTCAAACCTGTGTTATTTAGACCAACCGCAAAAATACCAACAACTGGGCAGGCTGTATGCTAATGTTTCATGTTGACATACATATGAAACAGCTTGGGAAGCGTTTTAAAAACGACTTGTTTCAGATGATTCAGAGTTAACTCTTTCTTTTGAGAGAATGAATTTATACACGGTGCACTTTCAGATTTAAAACTTTGCAGGATGTTTTCATTCACTTAGAGCTGTGTTACACACTGCATGAAAGGTACATTTAAAAAAAAAAAACATAATAGGGGCGCTTTAAAGCTTTTCAGTTTGGATCTCCCAGTAAAAATGTGTAAAATATTTTTTTAACACATGTATTATTATTATGTTGCAGGCTTTGATTTAGGGAAAATATGAATATATGATTATTGGGGGGTTTTTTCTCCAAAAGACAGAAAGCAGACACAAAGGGACACGGACACTATTTGCTCATCCTAGATTTATTGTAACCAAATTACTCTTTTAAATGAGGTATTTTGTGCTTGGAAGCCACTCCATTAATCTCAGACCTGCAGACTATTATTCCTTCGGACAGATGGAGTGCTCTGTTTGTGAAAAACAGAATTCATGTGGGCAGAAGTTGATCCACAGGTCACCGACCAGCTCAGCTAATGAAAAGTGCCTGAGTGCTTTAACTTAATGGCAAATGGAATCTGGTAATTGTTCACCGTTTGGCAGGAAGGATCGAAAAGGGGAGGGAGAGAATGAAAGGAAAGGTTTATCATTCTGCGTTGTGAGATATTCTAGTCTTCTAAAGCATTCAGGGAGAGTTAATATCAGGAGAGGGAGTAGCGCTTAGATACTTTTCCTTACTTCAGGAATTTTCCAGAATCCTTTCTGCTGAGCTCATAGGCTGCTTAAGCGCCACTGCGGCTGCAAAAAAATGACTTACAGGACAAAGTCGCCAGTAATTACAACCTGAGAGTAAGGGACACAATGCCCACCTTACACAAACTTCAAATTATGTCATTGACTGTAAGACTTTGTTTTTTCGGTGGAACATGTCTATATATTTTAACCTGGTCTCATAAAAATATGTACCTCTGTACACGTTTTGCAACACCGTTTTTACTTACCTACTTACCTTATGCACATTTCGCCACAGTTTCAAAGAGAAATGTCCACTGGGTGGCGCTACCCAATAGTGTTAACAAATGCAAAATATAAAATATAAAAAGTCATTTGTTGATGTAACCATGTCATTTCAACTTCCTTTTCCTTTTACACAAAAGTATGCTTCATTAATCGAAACTAAATTTGTGTGAAAAGGAATAAAAGGTATCAGTTTTACTGCCTCTAGTGTTTATGGTTTTTCATTCATGTCTCCACCCAGTACCCAATTATCATGTGTATATATTTCCCCGGATGTCTTTGTGTGATCATTGTGATCATTTCGCTGATCATTGTGTATGGATTTCCTGCCCTTGTAAGCGTTCACTGTTTCTCTGTGTTCTTGTGTTTTTTCGCTGCTCTGGTTACGAACCCCGCTTGTCTTTGGATATTCACGCTAGCCTCGCCTCATGGACACTGTTCCCTGTTTGCTCGACCATCGCCACGTAATAGTATTACTCTCTTGTCTTTTCCTCTGATGTTTATGTCTGCTGTTGTTGAACCTGCCCATTTACACTCTGAGTCTGGATCATAATAAAGTTTTGCACTTGAATCCGTACGCCTCTCGCCATGAGACCAGGTAGATTTATTATTTCCTTGAATGGAAGAAAGAAGCATGAGCATTCTTCAAAATATGTTATTTTGTTCTCTACAGAAGAAAACAATTTAAGGATAATTATATTATGTAAACACTGTCACTTTTCGGCATTTCGAGTTCTGTATTATTATGCTTTAGTTTGATCTCAGAACCTGAGGGCAATACAATCTTGAGAAAAAAAGAAGGAAACCCTTTCAACAATGCCTACTTTAGACAAAACTGGAATTAGGTTACCAACTAGGCAAGAACCAACAAGTTAAGTGTGTTTGCACAAGTATATTGACATTTGAGTTAGTTTGTGTTGATTCATGATGTAGCTCTACATCAGGGCTGGGTAACTTCGGTCCTGGAGGAGTTTAGCTCCAACCCTAATCAAACACACCTGAAGAAGCTAATCAATGTCTTCAAGATCACTAAAAAGTTACAGGCTGGTGTGTTAGATTAGGGTTGGAGCTAAACTCTGCAGGACACCAGCCCTCCAGGACCGAAGTTGCCCACCCCTGCTCTACATGGTTTCGATGTCACAAAGTGTCCTGGGCGATGTGAGTCAGTAACTAAAGACAGAGGGCGGAGGAGAAGACCTCAATTTAACACACGACTTTGTTGTTGTTACTGTTTATTTCCTTCTGAGCTGAATTCATGCCCTGAGGCTCGTCACTTGCGAAGACTACAGACGTTATGCAGGGTTGTTGTTACTGCAGAACTTTGCACTTTGTGGCTTAAATATACACTAAAGGTCACTGCACACCGAGATCGAAATATTAGCACAATAAAAAATACGTCATATTGAGTTAATCACGTTTACACTGCCTCCTTTCGTCTGTCATTAAAAACAATCGGATAGATTTGATTTTCTGCATTTTTGCATCCATAGCATTTTGATAGGAAAGGATGACGAATACGGAAAAAGAAAAAGGCATACAAAAATTTCGGACTCAGTGTGCAAGGACCTTAACACAAATGTGGTCACAGATTCTGTTAAGTGCCTCTTCATGAGTATGTGCAAGTGTCCCCGAGGCGTCCATCAGTGATAACTCTCCTAAGCAGAAATCAATAAAAACGTGGGCAACTGTGTTTAAATTCTCATTCATTAGATAGAGACCTATGGGAGTTTGCCTGAGTGGTTAATAAAGCTTTTGAAGATGTTGATTCCAGCAGGGGAAAAGTGCTCTTGATTGCAAGAAAGGTTGTGTCGAAGGCATAGTTCACCCTCACCATCATAGATATTCAACCTCATGTCATTCTTTCTTCTGTGGAGCAAAGAGTAATATAATTTCTGTCTGTTCCTTATATATATATTTTTCCATGCAGCTTTTTTGTTCCATTTTGGACCTTGACAGCTCCAGTCCCGATCTAATTTTATATTATAAAAAAGTACAGAACATTCATGAAACTGCAGAAAAAATGTTGCATTTTGGATGAACTACTAATCTCTCAACCCATTTTCCATGTTTCTTCAAAGCAGTTAGTTTGGATAAACAGATTGTGTTGTTTAACCTTTCAGTCCAGACAAACATCATACGGGAGCTAATTATTTCAAACACTAATTCACAGTGTTATTTTAGTAGTATCTACATTTTTTTTTCTTATTATTTCTATGATATTCACCATAACAAAGGAATAGTTGAGAAAGTTAAGAACAGTTGCACTTTGCAAACCATGCCAGAGAAAGACTAGACCATCTTGTCAGAAGTTAAAACAACAAGATATTTTTGTTTTCACTTGATCTGCAGTAGCAGGAGCAGGCTAAAATAGTTCCTTCCTTCCATTGTGACTATTCCTGGATGGGAATCCAGTATTTAGCTTCCAGCTGTGACTCTGGTGCGTGTTATTTAAAGTAACACAATGCTGGAATTCCTGTGAAAGTTCATCCGTTGCATCATTATTTAAAATGCAAGTCAAATTGATTATTTTCATGTTATGGCTGATACCTGATAAATGCGGGTTATTGCCAAAATAAATATAAAGTTATTGCCTGGTTAAGTTTAAGGAAACTTAAGCCACACTGAAAATGTATAAATGATTTGCTTGAAGATAATAAACGTGATTTGGTTTGATAATTCACATCTAATGCAATGACACTGCGTTAAAAATATTCCACATTTTTAATAGACTCACTCCTTTCTAATGCATTAGAGCAAAGTCACTAAGCTAGTTCTTATGAATAATCAAATAATCTGTTATAAAGTCACTTCTCCTTGAGTTTGCGGCAGTTTAATTGGAGATCCGGTGTTCTCTGCCCTAGTTTCCACAGAACCCTTATGAGACTATTAGCTCTGACAGTTTTGAGGCCCACACATGCAGTACTGACAGAAAATGTTAACTTTTAATCGTAATCTGGTGCAGTGGATGGACTGTTTCTCAGATTCCTCCAGTGCTTGTCGTCTTCTTTTTGTTTTGTTGCTGTTTCTTCTGTCTTTGCCTTTTCTTTCGCCTTTTCGCTCACTCTGTTGTGTTTGAGGTTGCCATGTTTCTTGTTTGTCTGTCTCTCTAGTTATCTCCACCTCCTTTTATCTCTTTCTTTCCTTATATCCCTCGCTTTTTCTTGCCCTCTTCTTTCTGAACAGGTTGTGAGCTGGTTTTCTCAGTGCTGATTAAAAGTAGCGTCTCTGTTTGAAGTCTATTCAGCAAGCTGTGTGTGGTTGCTTATTAGGGTCAGCCAAGAGGGTTAGAGACACACACACACACACACACACACACCTAATGAACGCCATCTCCTAAAGAGACTCCTTGTTTCAAGAAAAGAGTGGTTGGGCAAGGATGAAAAGATGAAGGGATTTCCTGAGACATTGGCACAGAGTATGGGTTGTGTGCACACACTCTTTCTTTTCCTCTTTCTTCTTCTCTCTTCGTTTCATTCTGACGCACCATTTAATGGCTAGACAAGCACCTGGTACAGAGAGACCAGTGAAACAGAAACAGAAGGAAATGGAGCGAGACAAAGGAAGGTTTTAAAGGTGAGAGGCAAAGCACTGCATGCATGGAGGGAATGTCAACAGCCGTGGAAAAGTTTTAGAATATCATTTGAGTTTAACAAAAGATATCTGTTGAATTAGACTGCAGCTAATCTAACCTGATATAAAGCAGTTTGTGTTGGAGATGTATCGCTGTTACGCACCAGATACATTGAGCCCTGGTGCTTATTTGGGAGATTGAGGTTTGAGTCTGGTCTCTGTTGTGTCTAAATCCCTTTTTTCTTCCTAATACTTTTCTATTTAACTCTTTCCCCTATATTTAAGCCCTATATTTTACTTTCTGGATGCTGATTGGTTAATACAGCAGATCATTTCAGTTTAATTTAGTCACAGCTGAAGAATTAAGACCCTGGTAAAAATGTATATGAAATGTATTTATTTCATACTAAGTATAGTTCAAATATATTAACATATTTACTGGAGACTTACTAGCATAAAAATTTTAAAGAAACTTTATTTGGAGTATTACTTGTGCGCAATGCATAATTCTTATTAATAAGCCTACCATCCTGCAGATTTTAGCTCCATCCCCAATCAAACACACCTGAACCAGCTAATCAAGGTGCTTAGTGCAAGTGCACTTCCTTTTCATAAGGGATGTGCTGACAAACACCTGTTGGACTCGGCTGGGCTGAAAGATGATGCGGCGTCAGTGCAATCCGTGTAATGATGATTAGTTGGTTTAAGATGGTACCTGATGTTGATTGGCGAGCTTCATGGCTGGCCTTAGGGTGATTTGTCTGGCTGCAGTTGCTCGGCGCTTTGATTTACTGAAGAGCGAAGCAGAGCTGATATACGACGTAAGACAGCGTGTAGATTCATGCTGGTATAAATCAGCATGTGCTCATCTTAAGCTCTCCAACATCTATTGAGCCAGACTGAATCATCAACAACTGGCTCCATAAAAGGTACTGAAAGATGTGTGTTTGGGTGATCGGATGAGGAATCTTTACTTGTTGAGACAGATATTGTTTTGCTGACCGAGTTTGACTCTTTCTGTGTGTGTGTGTGTGTGTGTGCGTCTGTGTTGCTCATGCCATTAGGTAATTAGGGGTACTTAATAGTCTACAGGGCTGATTTCTGCAGTTGGCAGAGGCTTTTGTGTTTATTAAACTATGAGTCAGGCGTTTGTCTGGTCAGGGTTTTTCAGTTTTAAACATCTTCTTATTATGCTTTAATGTGCATTATTAGTTTTATAGAAACAAGCTTTGCGTATGTTTGCCCGCTGATTTATGCTTCTCAGAAAAACAGAAACTGTTTGGCAGCACAAGTGTGTTTGGGAAATATGAAAATAATGATTATTTTGGTAATTCCATTTGGTGTTACCTTTAAGTCACACAAAATATTATATTCTAAACACTGCATTTCAGACTGCTCAGAAATTCCTAGACTCTGTATGTTTGACTGAAACCATATACACAGCTGCAGCTTTGCCGAGCAGTTAATAGCAGATTCTAAAGTCACTTCCAATCCATGATTCCCATTCTTATACCTTCTCTAAATTACAGTATGTATAGCTTAGTATACACTAAACACCGTTTCCATTTAAAGGTATTCCATTAAAATAGTCATGACAAACTTCATTTATTTAATTTCTTCTTTTCTCTTACACATTCACATGCGAGCACACAAACAAACACAAAATAACTGAGAAGTACATTATAATAATAGCTCCTTCATTCCTACTATTGTCCAGTGTGTGCGCAGAGTGGAGAGAAGTTAGTTTCTCATTTTAGGTTCGCCAGTCGGTAACTGCCTCTGTGCATATTAGAATTTGATAAACGTCTCCATAATCAGACTCAGGAAATAGAATGAGTTCAGCCATTATGATATCATCAGTCAGACAGCCAGACCAATCATCTCATCTCATCTGACTCTGAATTCCTCCAGGCTCACGGAGAGACAGAGGATCATGGAATGTTGAGCATAATTAAAGGAAAAACTCAAAATTGCAGAGTTATAGTTAATCTGAGGGCCTTCCTGGACCGCTGATCAGATCTCATCATATGAAACGCTGTCATTGTCTGTGATTTTTGCTTCTCTTTTCCTGTCAGCTCTCGAACTTTTTGTAGCCTGTAGTAAAGTGATATTTTAGGGCATGCTCAGTGGCTGAGAATGCTGGAAATAATCACTGCAGTTCATCTGAATTTGTGCCTGTGTGAATTAGATGTAAGTGTTTTAACATGGCGTTTAGTGCAAGTTTGAACAGCCCTCGTTTCCTGACATCACCGACTGGGTTCTCCTCCATTTCCTTGGGTGTCTGGATAGTTTCTTTGATTTAAAGTATGTCTGTATATTAAATAAACTTAATTCTCTTCACCCCTTTTGCTTTATCGCTCTCTCTTTCATCATGCTTTACAGTGTTGTGTTCCGAATCATTCATTTGCACGCACATAGAGATATGCACCTCTAATTAACTTTGGCTGTTCTGTTGGGGTCAGAAGGTTAGATTAACCTTAGTCATTATTACAGAAACTGTGCTAATAAAATAAAGTATGCAGTATTGTTTCTCTTTTTTCATGGTAATAGTCTTATTCAGCAAGTACACATTAATCAAAAGTGAAAGTAAATATACTGATCATATTACAGAAGATTTCTGTTTTAGCTGTCCCTTTCTCTTAAAATTGATGTGAAACTAACTTTCATTTTCTAAAAAATGAATATTTCCACAAAATGGCTGTTTTTACTATATATATGCAGCTAAATAAATCACACAGTTTAGGGTTAGCTATTACTCAAACAGTTTCTTTCTTCATTTTTGAAGGGGGTCATATGGTGTTGCTAAAAAATAAGATTATTTGGTGTATTTGGTGCAATGTGTTTATGCAGTTTAAGGTTCCAAAATACATCATTTTCCACACAGTAAATTATGGTTGTTCCTCTATGCCCAACCTTTCTGAAATGTTCACAAAGCTCATCATTCTAAAAAAGCAAAGTGTGCTCTGATTGGCCAGCTATCCATGTGTGTTGGGATTAGCCAAATATCTCAAGTGTGTGCTGAAATGTTACGCCCCTTACTGTATTGTGAGACTGAGTCCCTGCACAATGTGAGAGACTTTGTTGCATCCTGTGGGGATGTTTACTGATTTTAATTACTGATTATAATATGTTAGTGCTGTGTTTTTACACGTTGCATCACGCCAGTCTATACGCTAAACACATCAGAATTCTTGGGTTGTTATGGAACAGTGTTAACCACTGGTTTCTAGTGGTGTCCTCTTTTGAAAGCACAAACAAAGTAGTTTCACTTTCACAATATAACACATTGTCTCCAGAACATGGCGCTGGCGGCAACACTAAAACGAAAATAATAGCCCCGCCTTTTTCTTTGCGTAAACATTTCTGTAGTGTTTTGTTTGCGTAAACATTTCTGTAGTGTTATGAAAATGATCACACACAGTGACGTAGACATGCGGGGGCGTGTTTAAACAAAGCCTTTTAGTCTTAACATTTATGAAGACTATGTCTTTGGGTTTGAGCTTTTAGTCTTTGCAACTTTAGGGATCAAATCTATGCACAAACAGCTTGTAACACCCCAAAGAGAAAGGAAAACTTGAAATTGCATCATAAGAACCCTAGTAAAAAAAGTTATATATTTAAGTATAGTTCAAATCTATTAACATATTTACTGACAGACAGCTCAAGACTTACTGATATAAAAATTTTAAATAAACTTTATTTTGAGTGTTACTTGTGCACAATGCATATTTCTTATTAATAAGCCTAAAATGTGTTTTTATGTCACTTTTAAAGAGGGTTGTGTAATTTTGCCCTTTAAATGCAAAATATTTAAAGTGTACCTAAAATATACGTACAATAGTTTCACTTTAGCACAATCAAATATACTAAATATGTATTTAATTGGACTTCAGCACTAGTTCCACACAATTAAAGTGCATTAAGTACAAAATTAGGTCCAATTTAAGTTTAGTATACTAAAAGTGCAATCGCATGTTATTTTAAGTACATTGCCCTTCATTACAGTACTAACCTCTATCATACTGCATTGACTGTAAGTTAAGAAGAGTTCATCTGCATACATATTGAGTTCCTAAACAGACAGACCGACAGGGCTGTCAGCTCTCCAAACGAATACAAAGAATTAAACATATTGTGTGCAATACACAGCCCTCTGCCTGTTTGCTCTCAGCTTCTCTCGTGCTTGTTCTTGACTACCACAGCGACACCCTACAGCTACAAAGCAAATATTTTTCCAAGTTCGCTAGAGTTTTTATAGGTGAGTTCTCTGTAATGCGTGTTGTGTTTTTTGAGTGATGATGTGAAGAAAGGTGTGTGCGAGAGTGAAAGGTAAAATAGTTGTTGTCATCTGTGTATGTTTACAGGTTTGTTTTTGTCAGCAGATACTGATTCAGCTAAGCCCTCTTGTTGTCAGTTTGCAATTCTAAACCCCCTAACATATTAATTTTTCACGACACCCCATGATTTATCTTATATAGTGAGAATAAATTGGTCTTTTTAAGCATTCTGTTCTGCATTACTGGACAGAAATTCCCTGTAAGAACGTGTAAAGTTTGTATGTATGTTGTATTTGTGTTTGGATGGGTCAAATTTTGTCATGGAAGAACTGATTTGGTTTACAGAACAGAATTTGTCAGATACTGCAACCCAGTTTGCTTGCTTATTTGCTTATTTATACATTCATTTATTTATTTATTTGCATAATATGGATTTTTTTTTAATTTTATTTAAATTTATTTCTTCCACCGTAGCTGACAGCACACTCTTATCATTATGTTTGCAGAAGCACACAAGCATACAATATACAAGTGTCTCTTGACAACCACATGACTTTGTATCCGGGCCTGAGTGTGTGTGTGTTTGTTTTAGTATGTGCATAAGTGTTTGGGGGCAGGGCTGAGTGTGTCAGCGTCTGCTGAATGTTTTAAGTTTTGCAGATAACCAAGGACAGTTATGTCTTTTCCACTATTTACCATCCGCCTTTCATTCCCTCTTCACTCCTCCCCTCTTTTAGTTCGTCTACCAGTGACTGAGTTAAACATGCACACCCTCAAACTCGCACATGCGTACATAAACCCTCCAGACATGTGTTCTGTTCTGAAACTTAGTGAGCTGACTATGTAGGCAGCATTTTAAGGAGCTCTCAACATGAAGGAATCTTTTTTTTATGCTGCTTCCTAAGCTACCTTGTTTTAGGCAAAACCCTAAAGCACCTTTACAATCCCACAATGCATTGCAACAAGCTCAAATTTACAAAGAACCGAAGAACGTTGATATATTTCAGTGACATTAGAAATTACTTTATCCTGAGTGCTTTATGCCTCAAGTTTCATGAAATTAGCTTAGCATTCCATCAGAATTATTTTTTTTTTTTTGCGTTAAGTTGCTAAAGTTTTGGTACATCGCTAGTATTGTGCTTGCATTTCAGCAACGTGCTAACATTGAAATCTTTTTTAGCTTAAATCTCATGCTTTTTATGCAGCACATGGACATGCCACCTATGTAAATTGATTGCTCAATTATGATGTTCCACAACAGTTAAGATGCTGTCTTATACGACAGCTGTCTATGTAGTCAATATGCAAAGCTCACTTGATTCTGGGACAGATCTGTTGTGTGTTTTGGAGATGTTTTGTTTTTGATGTTTTGTTGCGCTTACTTAAGACCTCACTAAAGACTAAAACCTGGCTCTGATTCTAACAGCAAACTGAGGGATTTTGAGAGAAAGCTCTAAATTCACAGGCGCGCACACACACACGGCCCTCCAGTTTGTTTCGCAGGGGGCTCCGTAGCAGGAAGTCCTCCACATGTTTTGCTTTAGCTTAAGAGATTCTCTCTCTCAATTCACTCTTCATCAGTGGCTCTTTCTTTCTCTCTGTCACACATCTCCTTTTCTTTTCTTCACAAAGTTCTCCATCCTGCTCTTTTTTTTTCTTGTAGTGAGGTGATCCAGGGAGTGCCAAGAGAGTTACAAAAACCGCATTCATCGCGACACACAATCGAAAACACACACACACGCTCACACAACACGTCCTGTCTAAACAATGCTCCTTGGCTGAGTCTGGGGGAGTGATTTGAGTTGGTGTAAAGGGACAGCACAGGAAGTGTCAGCGAGAGAGAGAGAGGGCTTGGAGAACAGGAGCAGCCCTACAGTGAGGAAAAAACTTTCCCTGCAGCAGCAGGCGGAGTGGGTCTCAATCTCTCTTGCTCCCTTGTTCACGGTTCGGTTGTTGTTTGGATGTACGATCCTGGACAGGGCAAATAGGGTGAGTAGCACAAGCTCTCTATTTCTCTTTCCTCATACTTAAAGAGCTGTAAAGGGAGGTTAGAAACACCGTTCAGTTCCACTTCTCTGTAGCACATTAAAAACTTTTTTCCCCATAACTTTTATTGAGGCATGTTTAGAGCGTAATTAAAACACAAATGCCGACTCCACAGCCAAACCTCTGCGTCCTTAGTGCCGTATCCATTACTTTTACAATTCACCAAGTTTATAGTCTTCCTCCCCCTGTGTTTATTCATTCTGGTTGATAGTCTACATTGCTTCTCATAATTTATTATTGTATATAAGGGAAGGATATGCAGACATTTGCGCATAGTGAGGGTCTCTGAAATGTTGTGGGGAATATTTGGCATGCATCACGGTGGTTGATTAAACGGTCAAACGTTCTTGTAAAACATTCTTGTATCTAATAAAACTGTTTAGGTGTGAAACTTTTTCAAATCTTTCTCATGCAGAAAGGAAAGTTTAGTTTTGACCAAACATGGCAGCATTGTGGTTTTCATGTTTACTTGGAAAGTAACGACTCATCTGTCATTGAGGACCCTATTTATCATTGTGCAACCACAGAACTGTGGTTTTACGGCATGCACACAAATATACAAACATATTGTTGGCGACAATGCATTCCCATTGGGAATTCCCTCTTATCACCCCATTGTTGTTCCATTGTAACCCATCATTGGCCTTCTTGAATATTTACTCTTCTTTCCATAGATTTCTAAACATGTTTAACGACCATCTCATGAGACCCCGTTCCATGCCTGTCAGTTGCGAATAACTTGGATGCCGTTGACTTAATTTATAATCAAGTGAAATCTAAACTCATTGGTTTCAGAGTTATGCCGTCAGCCAGAATTCCTCTGGGTAGTGACAACTTTTCCAAATTTCTCCCTCCATACAGTTTAAGTGGATTTGCATCTGGAGGTCTTGGGCCGCGTCCCATGCTTGTGTGGAATGAATATCAAAGCTTTTCTCTCAAGGTTGTTTGTCCAGAGATGCTGGATATAAATTTGAGTATGATTCAGTTGTGCTGATAGCTGGAACCTCAATTTTATGATGAGGAAGCTTCTGGGCCTGTGTTTTAGCATGTGTGTGTTTCACAGGATTCAGAAGCCAGGGAATTAAGCCAGTGTAATAGACTCTTAACTGTTGGGCAGGGGATGTTACTTATTCGGCACTTTTTCTGTCCGTGCAGACAGCCTGCTAAAGCAAGTGCTCAACCATTTTAAATTTTTCTAAATTGTAAATATTCAAGCTCATTTTACTAGCAGGTTATTTCCTTTAGTATTTTCCACCCCATCTATCTTGTTTTAAATACAAAGTTCATATATGTTATACACAGGGGTTATATATGGGGTTATTTATGCAGCAGTAGTATTTCCAGCGCAATCTCATCACAATTCGTACATTTTTCGAAGAGGCTAAATCGTACAAATTTGTACAACCTCACTTTATTATTTTTTGCTAAAACATACATATTTTACGAGTTGCACCATTTGTATTCATTTGTACAAATGGCCCACACCTAACCATCCCCATACAACTACCCGCCACTGGGGTCTTGACAAATTTTACAAATATGTACGAATCGACCACCTCATAAGATACGTACAAATTGGTTGTGACATACGGTTTGCATTTCTTACAGTAGCAAGATCTATTCCATGGAAACTATGCACATTAATGTATGTTACCATGGTAAACTTTCCAAGAGTTGTCAGAACATAAGCTGAAAATATACTCATTTTAAAACCTTATGGCCAAAATAAGTTACCTACCTTTAAATTTTTTGATTTTATTTGGGTCATCAAGTTGTTTTATTAGTGTACACTAGGGGGATATTGTGTTGTCCTATCAGAGGCCTTTATTGAAGTTCCCTGCTCAAAAGACCATTTTAGACACACAGATTTATGTTTGCATGATGCCAGTCCATAGATATTGCTGACATTAAGAGCTGGTCTTTTCAATAGTGTAGTGTTATGAGTCTGGAGCCTGAGGCCCAGAAGACTGAATGTGCCATGCGAGCCATACAAGCCAGACTATCAGTATGCTGCACATTCTAGCCAAGAACTGCAGCACATGTCCAGTTGTCTGATCAACATGCAATAGTGCTTTTAATGTGATATCAATGGGTCTGATATCAAAGCAGTACAACGATAATAGATTGCTGTGCAACTGCTCAATTGAATATGCAAACACTGTTACTGCTGTCTAAGGAAGCACTGTGTTTAAATCCATTAATTTGAATGTCAATTTTAGAATATTGCATAGAAAATGCAAAAAAAGAAACACCAACGTGTGATAAAAATCTGCATAAAAACCTATATGCTTATTTGAAGTGGATGAATGTTTTCTATAGTAAAACATTAGTAAATTCCTAGATGCTCACTAAAAAAGCAGTGTGACCAAATATTTGGTTTTGCTGTGTTGAACACATGGGATGGAAACTTTGTTCAGCAGTTCAGAATTTTTCACATAAATTAAATTAACAACCTGGACGTGACTAGAGCTATTGTTGCAGCCTGGTAAACTTTTATGGACTGATAAAATAAGCTGCCTAGTGGCCAGCCAGACAGATTCGAAACTGTTGTGTTGGAAACTGAAACTAATGACATGATAGGATACTGAAGTGATGCTAACACTATTGGATGATATGACCTGCATAATACTGTCATGTTAGCTGCTGTTAGTTGGAAACTAAATATTGTGTCTGCTTTTGACAGAGCCGTTTTATCCTGCAATGTCCAGTCCTTTCCCGAAATGCCTCTCACTGTGTTCCAACCCAAATCTTCCTGCAGAACATTCAGCAGTCTTTGAGAATAAGAAAATAAGAGGCAAGACTATGATGTCATCGCAAAAATCACTGAGCCATCTGCGAGAGCCAGATGAAACAGCTGCCTCAATTGAGATGGACTTAACCTTTTACTCTCAGCAGAGTGCTTATTTTCCTTACGCCTTTGCTCTTCGATTTCTGCACATGATATCAGCGTGTTTCCTCTTTACTTGAGCTCTGCACAACTACACCTGTAGCACCATCTCAGAGGAGTCTTCATCCATCAGTTCTCCATTAAATATTAATCCAGTCTGAGAGCACATGCCCCTTTTGTACAAGCCTGGCTGAGAGATAGGAACTAATCGCTAATTGAATCGCCCTCATTTAACAAACTTCCTCAAAGGTTCCTCGACACTTATCTAATCCTGCTCTCTTTCAAATTGGGAAAGTACTTCTTTCTAGTCTCACAGTAAAAAGACAAATCTTTTTCTCTTTGATCAAAACCCAGCAAGTGTTTAGACTTCAGCAAATGCATGTAGGGGTAAGTGAAGCATTCGCAGAATTTGTAACCTTTTTAAAAGAGGCTCATAATAGTGATCAGTAAATCCCCAGGTTACACTTCGATAAGGAAGCTATTTATATAAGACGCTCACTTGCTTAGAAACTGTAAAGCATATATAATATATAATAATTATATCTATATAATTCATTTTTGCTTCAGAAAACCGTATTTTTATTCTCTGATCTTGAAGGTGTAGGGTGTAGTTTCTGTGCCATCACTGCTGAAAAAAAAAAAGTAGCAAAAATTCTAATTGTTTTCACACAGGTTTTCAAAACACTCCCCATTGGCTGTACAAACAGTAGCCTCGCCCAAAGCTCATACTATTGGTTGAACTGTTGCTATGCTGGGCAAGTAAGAATTCTCAAACAAACAGCAATGTTTTGCCGCTGTTTGCGCTATTCTGTAGTGTCAAGTTAACAATGGCTGACTTTCAGTTGTTTTTGTATATTAAGTATAGGCAGTTTAACATCAAAGTATTGAACAAGTTTAAAAATGAGCAGCATTGTACACGGTAGTGCACAAAATAAGCCTTGTTAATCAATAATCTGTCCCTGTAATGTTAACAGGAAACAAAGTTGGGATTTAATTCCAATAGGTGGAAACTGCAGTCAGCTGTATATAGGCTGTTTATATAGGCTGTTTGGAGTTGGAGTTCAAAAATGTAGGTAGACGCATTTTTCCCAATAAGCCTATGGTAAAAAATCATAGTTAAGCTTTAGATTCAGCTTTATCTTTTACTCTTTCTCTTTCTCTTGCTTGAGGACGGCGGGAAAGTGACAGCTCACCACTGCTATTACCTCACGTCTTGGTGAGGAATGAGGCTTCCCACAACTTACATAAGCCTGACCTGCTGGCTTGCTTGGCCTGTGTAGAGGTTCTTAAGGTCTTTTTTTATAGTTTGCCATATAAAGACGGAATGTTGGATGAATGGATGGCCTTTGTTTTTGCTCTTTTATGATCTGAATACAGAGCCCAGACTAGCGATCTTACATCAGCCGTCCATGGTTTGTCTGTATGCCTTGCTGTGAGACTGATTATCCCGTGAAGTGAAATGCAATTCCCTGTTGCGACATGGAATATCAAGATTTTAAAGGCAAATCCTGGGAGACTGTGGTTACGTATCTGCTTATTTTTCTGTGTAACAGCTTACGTTAATGTAAGCTACTGCGGTTGCTCGTTAGCTCGCTCTGTCCAACACACATATGCGATGAATGTACAGATAGATGGTAATTAGTAGAAACATTAATGTGACAGGGTGATTTGGATCCCGATGTGATGCAGTGAAATAAATGCATTGATATTAAATATTGATTTGAGTAATTTTATGTGAGAGACACACAGATTCAAAATGCTTGCCCATTTTCATTGACTTTCTTACATGCCTTTCAACCTGTGTTTTTGAATACCTCTGCACACCTGGTTTGCACAGACAGGATATGTCATCAGCGTGTTCACATACGTACAAAATGATATTATAGTTCTGTACTATAAAGTTTTCTCACCGGACGATAAGACATGATGTATCGTAGTAATGCTGTGTTTGATCTGTTTGTGTTCGTGCATTCAGGGGGCTTGGCTTTGGACAGCAATTTGCAGGGAAGGTAGGACGTTCACTGTCAGAGCTATCTAGCATTTTCCAAGACCTCCTACTGCACCTTAAAAATGTAATTTTGAAAACAAGTTGTCTTAAAAAAAATCATGCATAAAAAGGATTGAAACCTTCTGACTTAACAAACTCAAATATAGAGTCAGCATTTTCTTCAAAGCATCAAAGCATAGTCTTCTGAGACTTATAGAATGCCCTCGCCTCCGATGCACCAATCATATCCCCACAGGTAGTAATGCATGGGGTAAGCCTGTACTATTTTCCTCAGATTAGCCTGTAACCCACAGGCACCCTATTGCCATGGAAACCACTGAGGCAATCAACAGCAGATCACCTACAAATGGCACCAAGCCTGAAAAAGAGTCCACAGATATTTCAATGATGCCAGACCGGAGGCTGATATCACTGCAGCCCAACGACACAACGAAAAAAAACTTTGGTACATAACTCGTCCTGCTTCATTTGTCCATTTTGATTCGTGCAATCACCTAGCAAGCCACCCAGAACACACTAACATCATGGCTCATTGCCAGTTGTTTAAAACAGCTCTTGCTGAATAAATGTTTTTTTTTTAAATTGTATTATAATATATTTAAATACCTACATAACAGATGCCAGCAAAAGGTTCTTGATATAATTCTTCGTCTCCTCTAAGGAAAAGTAAAAAAAAAAAACAGTTATTCCATAATTTCTGAGGGTTTATGGTACATCATATAATCCCTTAGAGTGTCCCTACTTTCATCTTGTAATTACAGATTCATCAGCCATGTGCTCTTTTCATCCCAGCTGGACACTAATGTGTGTGTGTGTGTGTGTGTATGAGAGAGAGAGCGAGTATAAGTGTTGAGTAGTTAATTATGTTTGGTCTTTAGTAAGTCTTTGGGTATTAAACTTGGCTAATCTTAATAAAAATGGATGAAATCCCTGTAACGGCTAACAGTCAGGACCTTTTTTCACGCTTTTATGTCATCTCACTTTGTCTGTCTCTCGTTATTTTTTTTCTCATTTATCTGCGCTAACCATATGCTAATGACACCTTATCTTTTCCCGCTTTATAATCAGCTGTTAGCAGGAATGTACAAAATTGCGCTGCAAGGATTGGTCTTAATTCAACAGATGAATTTTTGATGTCTGCATCAAGGGCAGTTTCACTGGAAAAGGCTTTACTGGCTGCTAGGAAGGATATGATTTTCCATAAGGCCTATTTGGCTGTGGTTACATGATTATTCGTTTTCATGCGACTGGAATGCGTCTGAGGCATAAATATGTTTGCAGGCTGCTGAGTGAACTAGGTGAAACTTGACATGCCGAAATAGATTAATGCATGTGGCCAGATATCAAATGCTAAAGGGAAGGATCCCAACTTCACTTTAAAGTAACATCTTTATTATCTTCGTGACCTCTGGCCTTTCTTTCTGTGCCAGATCCTCTGATACACTCTGATAAGTGAGTCTAGCTTGACGGAGTGGAAAAAAGACATAGCTGAAAGCCACTTTGGGTTTATTTATCCAGGGATAAAACCTTCTTCTCTGGAAATACGAGTTATTGACAGACCTGGAAAATATAGGGCTGTTTGATATTATTATATTTTGGTAACATTTTTGGTTCATATTAGACCAATTTTCTATCTTTTATTTAGTTATTGTAAGGTCATGCTTATTTATTTAGACAAAATAGTAAAATAATTTAGATTGATGACATTTTAATATAAAATGCCATATACATATTTTAATACATTTTGTAATTGAATTATTTTAATGTATTAAT
>JAUMHP010000082.1:6308252-6323671 GCA_032361065.1 Enteromius trimaculatus | reverse complement strand
TATGAATATAAAAGATTTGCTGTAATTATGCAGCTGGATGCCAGTAACTTACTGTAAATTTATATTTTTCTAAATTATTGGCAACAGTTTGTTCAAAGATAAATGAACATTAAACATTAAAAAGTATTTATCTTTACAGAATAAAATTATTAAAAGCAGCCTCATGCAAAGCATTCTAGGAACCAGAAATCATCAACCTTTTTCTGTTTATTTTCTGATATTGGTTCCCAGAAATGATATTTTATTTATTTTTTCCTGTATAGATAAAGACTTTTTAGTGTTTAATGTTCATTTATCATTGAACAAACTGTTGCTGTCCCGTAAATAACATAAATTTAAATCTACAGTAAGTTACTGGCATCCAGCTGCCAGTTATACTGTAATTTCTACAGGAATTTTAGTTTTTTTGTATTTTGGTGTGAATACAATACACACATTACCATGCATATAATACACAGTTTGTGTGTGCATATGATGCTCACTTAGTTGTCATGCATATGCATTTTTCTGTACAAACAATACACACTTAGGAGATATGCTGCTTAATAATTTTATTCAATAAAAAATATTTATTTTCTAAATAATATTTATTGATTATCAGAAATTAGTAGTCTCATCTATTACTTTAAAAAATAGGTTTTATGGTTATGACATGTGAGGGGAAAAAAATGTAGACACGCTTTCTGTCAAAACTCTAAAAGCACTTTTTCCATCTGTTGTTCCTCAAATTGTCAGGTAGAGTTTTATAATGTGTTGTGATTTGACTCTGACAGGTGGATGATGGGAAAAAGTGTCAGTATAAGGCAGAACATCTTTCCCACACCTCTTCCCTGACCACCCCATTCTTTAACACATGCTGCACTTGTCGTTTTTCACACTGAGAGCTTTTCCTGGCAGCTGCTGCATGCGCTGAGTGGAAATTTACCTCTCCTCCTTCCTGTCTGTTATTCCTCTTCTTCACTGGTTTGAAATGAATGGAAGCAAATGGTTTAGAGATTCATGAAGGAGCAGATCAGCAGGCGCAAACAGATCCTTTAAAGAGAAAAAAGATTTGCTTGCAGTGTTTTTTTTTCCTGTGATGTAGAAAATAGACATTAATACGTTAACAAAAACCTTCCGCACATGCGTGTTTATTAACTATTTAAGGGTCAGTGTGAAATTTTCTTCAGGGTCTGAGTGAGTCCTCAGGTTTTCCGACACTTCAGTCTTAAGGTCACGCGATATTCCGAATGGGGTTTGAATTGAAGGAAAAGGGAAAGCCTCAGGAAAATGTCAACAATGGAAGCAGCAACGGGACACATAGCGAGTCCACCCCGTTCCCTGCCTGTTCCTCAGATGGTTTTCCTGCATTCCACCAACAGTCCCCATTCCTCAAATGGAAGTTTACCTCCCGTCTTCCTCTTGCAAAGTCAGAATTCAGTTGAGCCTTATAGCTCGGCAGTTGAAAAACAACAATTTGGCACATTTTCTAATAACAACCAATGTGACCTTGTGCATACACCACTCATGTAGTACAGTAATGAAATGTCTATTGTTTTGGAATGATTGATAGAAGCAGGGTTGTTTTTTGTAAACGTATCGTGGGATATTTTGTACTGTCGCATAATCAGAGAATGGAGACACATAGTGTGTTTGATTATAAGCATGTGTGTTTTGACTACAGACTCAAACTGTTCTTCTTAGCTAGACTGAGACGGTTCTTTATTAAGTGACATCAGGCGTATGGCATTCTTTACACACACCCAATGGATCAGAATTTTGGGAGCACACACCCCGTGAATACATCCAAAACAAGCTCTGGAGGTATTATTTAATGATAATTAATTCAGGCAAAGAGTACCCTTCAGAAGATATTAATGCTAATTTTGAAAGATAATAAAGGGTTAGTTCATTCAAAAATTAAAATTATGTAATTAATTACTTCCAAACCCATAAGATCTTCGGAACGCAAATTAAGATTTGTTTGATGATATCAGTGAGCCATCTGACCCTCTGTAGACAGCAATACAACTAAAATAATCCCAGATCCAGAAACATAGTAAAAACATCGGTAAAACAGTCCAAGTGACATCAGTGTCTCTTTACATTTAAATGGCTGGTTATCATCCATTTAAGCATGTTGCTGCATGCTATCAGAGTTCTTCTGAAACCCTCCACCTTCCCCAGCTCCACCTGTATAGATGTGCTACGAGTTGTTTTATATACTATCTGTGCAGCAGCAGTACGTCTTAAATACTCGCAGCACCATATCATAGCAGCAGCAGCAGATCTATTCCACCAAGACCAGTACATTAACATTGTCACAACCATTGAACTGATCAAAAGTGACAGTAAAATACTCTCATATATAGTATACTGTAATATAACATGTAGTAAAATACTATAAATATACTATAAAATATACTACTATAATAAAATGCTGCAAAAGATTAGTTAATTAAAAACATTAGCAAAATTTATAAAATCAATAAAGTATTACAAAAGAGCAGCACAACTACTTTCAGTCAGCATCAGAATGATTTCTGAAGCATCATGTAGCATATAGACTAATGGCTACTGAAACTTTAGCTTTGTCATCACAGAAATTAATTGAATGGGTAATGAAAGTGGTGCCTGATAAGTAATTCCTGATAAAGCAGGTTATGTTTTAGTGTGTAGCGTTACCAGGGAACTCTCTGGAAGCAGCACCTAGTGGCAGAGAATGAATTTGCAGTTTCATTCAGACCACCTAGGGTTTTTTATGTTGAAGTCAAAAAACTTTCAAAAAAGCAGGATGTTTTCATTCACTTAGAGCTGTGTTAGGCATTCACTGTATGATTTAAAAACAATCTATAATAGGGGCACTTTAATATAATTTCAAATAAACATTTTAGAATATTTTAAATTGTTAAATATTGCATAATATTACTGCCTTTTATTATTTGTATTTATTTTTTATTTTTTTTATATTATATTATAAGTTATTTTATTTATTTTTATATTTTGACAAACACAAATTATACTGACCCCAGATTTCTAAACAGCATGGTGTACAAAAAAAAGTCTTGTTGGTAGATATAATTCACAACACTTGTTCTTGTGAATGATTCATACATGAGTCAAACTGATTCTCAAGTTCAACTGCTTGTTAGAACTGAAAACTTCATTATTGGTCTGTTTGTATGCATATACTGCTAGTTCTATACTACTTTTTATGATGCTTTAATTTCTCATTAAAATGTGTCGTTTTTGAAGCTGCAGTCACCATTCAAAGCATATCTGCTCGTGCTTAACATGGAATCGATCAGATCTCTTTCTGCAAAGCTTCTGTTTGAAGTCATAAACAAAATCATGCTTTGTAATGTAGTAAATGTGTGTTTTGTAACTCCTAATCTTGTGATGATGTTGACATTTGTATTAATCAGATTTGCATCACATGGGCATTAAGGGATGATGTGCATCTGCTTTACTGCTCTCTGCGTGTGACTTTTGGGACACTTAATCTGGATTGTGAGAAACTGGATCAGGGTTAAAGAGGACAGGAATCTGGATTGGGCACAGTGATATTGAGCCTGTAGCGCTTGGTCATTCTTTCACATTAATTTGACTTCATTCGCGCAGACCTTCACTGCCCTCAGATGCTTTTGTGTCACACAAACAGTGTCTTAGCCCTGTGCTCTTGTATATGAGTGTATGTAGCCGGGGTCCTGCTGCATTACTGCACTGACATGCCTCAGTGCTGATGACATCGTCCAACTGGGAGGCGGCCTAGCAGGGATGATGTCATACACAGCGAATCAGATCATTTGCTGCAGCCTTCATCCATTACAGAAATTAAATTTTTGTTGTATATCTTCACCCTTCCATTCTTTGCCCTCTATCCTTCTTACATCTCATCTTTTTAGCCTCACTGCTTTCTCTACTTTATATCATTCAAACCCTTTTTCAGTTATGTGATGTTTTGTACCCTAAACCATTTTTTTCCCAGTCTGCTCTGCCTCTGGCTGAAACATAATTCAAATTCTGCCATGATCAGTTTGCTTTTTTCAATCTCTAGGATTAATGCTGTGAAATAGATGTGGTTTTATTTTTCTAACTGCTCATCCATGGTGATATTCAACAGTCGTTCAATAGTTAATGGATGTCTGTGCAAAGCTGGGAGAATTTCTGATGTGACAGCTAAAAAAAATCACTTTGCCAGATGTGTGTGCATGTTGTAAACCAAACACTAGAGGGCGGCAGAGTTGTATTAATAAAATTAGCATTAATAGCTTTAATGTAAATAGCCAGCAGCCCCAAAAGCATTCATCACTAAAGGAAAGGATATTTAGAATGTTGGTAACCAAACAGTTTCTTTCCCAATGCTGTAAAGACATCAATATATAATGGAAGAGAAACTGAGGGTGGACTAGCATTCTTCTTCAGTGTTCCATAAGAAAGTCAGAAATGTTTGGAACATGAATTTTGATGACAGGATCTTCTTTTTGGTGTGGACTAACTCTTTAGGGCACACTTGAGGGAATATAAAATATCAAAGCAAGTGACAAATTTCCTAGTAAAATAGTACGCTACACTTTGTCATCGAAGGATTAGTCAAATAATAAGATAGATTAAATGTGACATCCATGAATTTTTATTTATTTAAATGCTTGAGGAAGCTACTGTTTCCTTGGTGGCATAAAACCATGTTTACTTTGTTGACTCAGTTCATTAGTTATGACTGTTAAAAGCTGGTATGTTCTCTATCAGAGTGTATATTAGAGTTTCTAGCCGTTGTCTTGGCCGATAGGGGTGTGCTGGGGTCTGTGTGGGAAACTGTTTCTGTAGGCTGCAGTAATTAAAGGCAGTGATGGAGACTTTGAGATGTTTTCACTTATCCAGATGTTGATGTCATATTAAAATCTTGATTTGTGATTAATGAGATGAATGACAGTGTGTATTTGTGGGTTTTAATGCGTTTCTGCACTGTACAGTCTGCACCCTTATGGTTTAGACCTGTACCATATTGTGTCATGGTGCAATAGTTTTCTTTCTGTTTGTCTAGGAAAGAGCACATATTTTAGAGGTCACTTTAGAGCCAGGGGTGTGATGAAGGTGTAACAGCGGGGGCAGTGCCATGGGCCAGTTCAGTTATCATTTATTCACCCCATGACTTATGACCTGTGTGACTTTTTTCTGTGAATCACAAAAATAGATGTTCAGAAGAATGTTCATACTGCTCTTTTACACAGTTTTTTTAACATTATATTGGGACCAAGGGTTGTAAAGCTACATGTTTGTCAGTTACTGTATTAATTAACACTTTGATATCAGTTTTTACACATTAAAGCATATGAATTCAGTTAAAGTGCCCCTATTATTGGTTTGGAGATATTCATGTTTTGGTTTTGGTAGTCCCAAACAGGTTGATATGCATACAAGGTTAAACAACACTTTCATTTTCTAATCATATGCTACTATTTTTACCTTATTTATACAACGTGGGTGGACAATATGCTAATGTTCCATTTCGATGTCAACATAAAATGGCTTGGGACTCGTTTTAAAAATGACTCATTTTAATGATTTGGAGAGACAGTAACTTTAAACACAAATGCACTTTGTAGATTTAAACTTTGCAAGATGTTTCGTTGATTTCATTCATAGCCGTTTTCAAAAATCCATAATGGGGGCACTCTAAGGTTAGTTCTTGATTAGCACTTAAATCATCATTAGCTTAATGATAATTAATAATAATTAGTAATATTTATATGAATGGTTAATGATTTGCTTCAAGTCATTCTGTAGTGAAAGTATATAGTGTACAGTCGATAAAGCAGCTTCTGAAACCCTCAGAATTTACCTAAACATCAAGATGTGACCATGTGGGACAGTGCCAGTTTATTTTTAATGGGACAGAGACAGAATGAAGGGAGAGAGATGTGGAGTGCGGTCATGTCTGAATAAGAGCACTGACATTTGAAGGTGCTTATCTTGCTTTAGAGCAGCGAATGGATTCTAATCACATTTTAATAAAGCCATTTCAGCAGTGTTATATTAAAACATAAATTCTAATTTGGCAAAGCCCATGAACAGAACGAAGAATCTGGATTGAGATAAGAACGGCGTGTGTGTCTGTGTTCAGCAGACTGTATTCAGTACCTTATTGTCTATATCTCTGGCCAGACAGATAGCTGTATTCCTGCCAGGACAGACTCCTGTTAAATCTCAACAGATAGCATGACTTTGGCTGCTTGCTGTACTATACAATATAACTGTGATGTAGCACTTCCCGCTTTACCTTCTTCATTTCTCCCATCTCTTATTCTGTTTCTCTCTCTCTCTCTCTCTCTCTCTCTCTCTCTCTCTCTCTCACACACACACACACACACCTTTGGATGTCTCTTCTCCAGCTGTGTGCAGAATGATCCATGAGTTCATTCTGCCAAATATAATCAAGATGCAATTCTCACAGCTAGGGCTGGTGTGTGTGTGTGTATGTGTGTGAGCAGCTGTTCACAGGCGGCTCCCTCATCTCCTCTCTTCAGGGTGCCGCAAGCCCCTCTGTTGGCAGGGCGACCGTTGACACAGAGACAAACACACTGTCGAGAGCTTCTTTATTCACTTTATTAAGGGGAAGGGTCAGTTGTGGCCAACTGCGCGGTAACTCACATATTCAAACTGCCATGTAATATGCAAAGAAAAGTCTAAAACGACACAGTACGAAAAAAAATTAAATTATAATATGGAAGAAAAACTATGAAAAATTCACTCTTCATACTTCTTATCAAGGAAATGAATTGGTGCGCTTCACTTTGTGATAGTTCCCTCTTGTGGCCACTTCCAACCATGCAGAGAGAGATAGATAGATAGATAGATAGATAGATAGATAGATAGATAGATAGATAGATAGATAGATAGATAGATAGATAGATAGGTAGATAGATAGATAGATAGATCAAATCTGCATAAAGGAAAGATGAAATGACACAGTTGCATCAACAAATGCCTTTTTTTATCAGTTTTGAATTTGTTAACACTCGGATAGGTTTAGTGATGATTTGGTGTAGGGCATATTTCCAACATGATTGAACCTTACCTTTTAGCAACATAGTTAACGTAGTAAAAACACAGCAATATGTACCTATGTCAACATAAAAAAAAATGTGCTGGGGTTTCATATATTGAACCTGTGTTTTAAGACCCGATGTACTTCAAAGTACTTCAAAGTTATTTTTCGTACTTTGTTTGAAGGTGTTACAGTACAAAAATAGATAGATAGATAGATAGATAGATAGATAGATAGATAGATAGATCTAGAGCACTAGGTCAAGAGTTGGCCTTGTACAAATAAGGGCACTACAGTACAGTGAGTGAATAAGACCATAATCGGATAATGAAAGGCAAGTGTTGAGCAGACTGAACTCTAACACTGTTATGCGGTTCTTCTCTTCTGCTTGCAGATCAAAAGATCACTGTTCACTGTAAACAGATACTGAAGGCCGAAAGCTGAACTCTTCCTGTGAGATAGGCAAAAATGTTACCAGGCTGCATTGTGGCACCCTTACAGCATCTCAAATTCTTGTATTTAGAGTAGAAAGCTATTTTTTATCAGCTCACTCACCTGCACATATGCAGGAACTAGTAACACACTTTCTATACTCCACACCTGTTTTACAAACGGCGGTAAAAACGTGTGTGTATGTGTAAAGGTCTGGAGGTTGTAAACTTTCCAAGAAAGTAAAACATCTGCTCTCTTTAACTGCAGCAAAGTCCGTGGTCTGTAGTGGTCAACTGATATGACTGATTACAGTTGCAGTGTATAATACAATTGTTCATTCAATAAATATACAATAATATATAAAGATATATTTAAACACTGTGCTTGTGAATGTACGTTTTCTGAAATATCAGTGGGTTTTCTGTTGAGAAATCCTTGTCTTCCTCTGGGAATTTGTCAGTGTCTTCTGCCTTGGGCTTTTTGCTGGCTGAGGGACCGAGATCATCTATGGGAACTTGTTGGAACAGAGCAAGTCACATTTAATCTGGATTACAAGTTGATGAAGGAGATAAAAACAGATTCCGCCTGAAGGCCCCTTCTCTTCTTTGTATTGTCTTAAGGGTTTATCAGTCTTATTGGCTGAACGTGCCACCCAGCATTGTGATCAGTGGAAAAAGTGTCACACCCATATCATATTATTGTGTGTTTTTATCCTTTCACAATCCAATTAAGGTGAATTGTTCAAGTAAAAGCTGATGATGAAGATGAGGAGTTCTTCTTGCCGCCCAAACCCTGAAGCTCATCCTTAAAAGTGACAGTGATTGACAGATAGGATCCTTCACCCTGAATGCCTCAGGGTTTGGAGGATCTTTAAATGGGCTTATTAGAGATGTAAAGAAAGTAAACAATCTGTAGAGAAGTGTGTGTGCACCATTTGCACCACCAAACTGAACTGCAAAGATAATGATAGTTCCCAAACATGTTTTCTGGATGCTTTCAAGAACTTAACAAGTGAAAATGAGCTTGGGTTTAGCTTATTAAACATACTTTTTGAACACACATTAATAGTAGGATGATCATATTTAGGAGAATACATTTTTTTAAGATGTGTTTAAAATTCTGTGTGTAAGATTCACTTATCTCATTATATGAGACTCTCATCTCTTACTCTGTCACTGTCTGCAGTAACACAATATCCCCAGCCACACAAAAGATCTCTGTCCAACCAGAAAGAGAGAGAAGTACATGGTTTTTAGAGAGAGGAGATGAAAGTTTATGAGTGGTAGCACACATTCCTCCATAAATCCATTACTGAGCACAACCCTACACCACTGACCCCGAACGAACCGGAATACACACACCGACACACACACAACACATCTCATTACTAAAGACACATGCCCTGTTCGGTTTACAGCTCAGTGTCAGGCCATTGTGTCTTGTGACCAGAAATTCCAAGTTAAAGGAGGTGAAGAAGACTGGAATGGATTTAAAAAGTGTTTTTACAGAGGAAAGAGTGAGGGATGTGGTTATACTTCCTCAGCATTGTTCAGTGTGAACAAGTTCAGTTTTAATCAGAAAGCAAAGATTGTGTGGTTTGGTGGATGAGAAGTGTGTTGTTTAGGCTTGTGGTTGGGGGGAAATAAGCAATGGGAATATGTGTGATGAGGAAGAGCTTAATCAACATCTTGCAGAAGGTCACTTGTGCTTTGGTAGATATGAGAGGTGCTGATGACAACTGTAACAACTGAATGACTTTTATGGAGTTTATAGATTTGCTTTAGCTTTGGAAACAGAAGGATGAATAAACAAATTTGTTTAATGTCCTCAGTGACTGTTTCAAAAATCCATGTTTACAATGCACTGTAATAGGGTAATTCTCTAAACTAATATATTTCAAGAATTATTTTGTATGATTAAATGACAAATGACATGCTTAAGTCTTAGGGAAACAAATCGTGGCGAATTAATTTTCTCATGACAATAACATTTCTCACTCTAAGGCTTCTTAAAGCTTTCGAGCAAGGTCAACCAAACTTGGCACAAATCTTTGGGTTTGTCTGACTCACATTGCTGCATCTTTTCTAACGGAAATTCTGGTAGCGGACCAACGAATAGGCCACAATTCCTATATACTAAAAGTGCCAAAAATGCTCTCAATGCCTATCATGATTCTAAAACATGCTAGAAACTTGGTAAAATGGATTTAAAACTTACATTTCCTCAAGTTTTTCTACAATCTTTATCATCTTTATCTGTTTTAATAGATGTTGGGATATGCTCATACAATACATTTAAAAAAGGGATCAGGATTCACAGTTTTAAAGTTTAATGAAACGGCCTGTTTCTTGGAAAAATCATTTAAAACAGATGTTTCTGCAAACACCGCTGTCAATTATTGTTTTCGATACAAAACCATTGTAACATGGTTGAAATGTTTGAAATAATAAGACAAAGTCTTTGAAGGTAGGCAGAGGGCACTTTTAAAAGGTAGAAATGTGTTACTTTATAAATGGAATAATATGATAGTAACATAGTTATATCTCCCAGTTATTTTAATTGCACATGTAACCTGAGTATATAATTAATGCTAACACTTTCAGCGTTTGCATAGGATATTTTACAAATATACATTTTCAGTATTTTGTTGGGTGAAAAATGTATGCAAAATGCACAACCTCTTAAACAAACTGTACTTTCTCAGAGGCAAGTCAAATAAAACATGGCGTCTATACCCTGGCATGAGGAATAGTGTTTAGTTAGCAAAAACAACAATATTAGACTTACAAGAGCGTACAAGAGGTTCTTTCCTTTCCGCGTGTTAAGTTAGTTAGTTAGTTTTCATCTGTCTGCCTGAGCTGACTGAACTACTATGAATTACACACTGCATGCTTCCACACACAGACATATTCCTATGCCTCTTTGATGTAATGGCAGACTTGAATAGGATTATGGAAGATATTTGAAACATTTTAAAATACCCTTCATTGAATAATCTACATGTCATGAAACTGTGGCGCAGCCGCCCACATTCAGCTGTTGAAGGATT
The DNA here is from genome assembly GCA_032361065.1 of Enteromius trimaculatus. Taxonomy (NCBI): domain Eukaryota; kingdom Metazoa; phylum Chordata; class Actinopteri; order Cypriniformes; family Cyprinidae; genus Enteromius; species Enteromius trimaculatus. Next base: position 6,313,163 of record JAUMHP010000082.1, on the reverse strand, counting down.
ACAGTTCTCCCACAATCACTTAACATTAGACACACTGTATCAGGAAAAAAAGGTTCAACCAAACAGAAGCAGCTGACTTATATAGGAAGCACCATAAATAGTCTGCAAGTACAATTAATTATGTTTTTAAAATAAATCCTTTTTTTTTTTACATAAAGAATTATGAGAAATGTCAGACAAAACAGCACATAGTTTACCTGGATGAGAATGAGAAATATTTTATGAATTAAAATTGATTAATAACTACTAACCAATAATCACAGCTTTGATAATATATTTTAATTGTTTATTTAATGTCTGCTGAGCTTAGTCAGTTTAGTGCAAATGTAATGTTTTGACAGTGATGAAACTGAGGCTGTGTGGGATAAAAATACATTACAGTACATTCTGTGGATTGTACTATTATACGATTTCAAAAAATTAGTCAAAAAAATCTCTATTAAAAAACCATATGCATTATTTAAAATGTATAAAGCAACATATAGCATTAAGTTTAACTTCCTAACTCTTTTCTAAAGGGTTAAGCTCTTTCTTTGCACGAGTCTTTTGTTATTTGTTCTTACATTGTTTTATACTTTATTTGTGGACTGCCAATACATTAAGCAAAAATAAAAACCTTAAAAGAGCTTAACATTTAATGAGACAATTGCGGTAAAAATGCAAAGGAGAGAAGGAGAGAGGAAGTGTGGATCTAGCACCTGTTGGCGAGGGCCCCACGCTAAGCTTTACATGGGAACGTTAAAGTCACCATCACCTTTTTAGGTCTGGGAATGAGGACACACACACACACACACATAGACTCCCGCACACTCAGCATGCAGTGGGGTGTTTTCAATTTGCAAGTTTCTACAGTTGATCACAAGAGTTGAGAGTAATCCAGACTCCATTAAAGTAAACTGCTAAAGTGTCTTTCATTCATGTGAGAGGCTGTGGAATCTGGCCAACAGCTGCTCTCCACAGACAGACTCTTAAATCCAGCGTCTGTAGGGTCATTGTCTTGGAGAGCATGGCGGAACTTGGAGAAGAGAATAGGACAGACCTGCCTGGGGAAGGTAAGGGCTCCGTGACGCTGATGTAGACGTGATAAAGCAAGGTTGCAAAGACAGGGTTGAACGTTTGCTGAATAGAACAGGCTTTCTTGATTTTCTTGTTGACTTACTTTGAGATTGTGTGTACGAGTGCATGTGTACAGCTTAGCAGTTATATATAGACCTGATAGATTGCTGTCCTGTGACACTAAGCGTACAGGGGAGGAGGATGGGTTTCAGGATTTCTCAACCTTACACTCTTACACTTCTTGAGATTTATTGACCTTTTAATGAGCATTTATGGTAAACAACAGAGCACTGTGTGAAAGTGAATGTTATCCTGCTATTTCTCACCTTATATATGAAGTAAACAATGAATCACAGTTGGGCCGTATCTCAAATCTTTATTGAGGAAAAACTGGCCATGTTATGTGCAAACATCTGTGTGCCAGCTTCACAACGTAGGCAATACATCAGGAGGCAGGTCATTCCCAACGGTAGTTTTGCTGACAGAGTATTTTTCTCCTCAGAACTTTTTTTTAGATTATTTTAGCGCTCATGACACTAACTAAATATGGCTGAATGCTTTTGTCGTACTCTAGCATTCGATTTTGTTCACTTCGAAGAAAGTGTATCTAATGATATTTTGATGTGCGTGTCTTGTGGGTGTGCGTGTCACATTTGATATAAGGGTGTTTCTTCAACTAGGAGCACTTTTAGCCTTGTGAAGTTGAAAAAGAAAAAAACTTACATAACACAGTCTCATAAGATTAAATAAATTGTTTAGTTTTAAGTTCTGTAAAGGCGGGCGTACACGGTGCCATTTTTGAGGTCGTACGAGCTCGCATGCGATTTTTTTGGTTATTGGAGGAAATCGTCTCTTCTTGTATGGTTGGGGGCTTGTATGGTGTGTGAGAAATTACGAGATGATCAGAGTGCCTTACGAGCACTTTCCGACCTCACGATTAATTTTAAACATGTCAAAAAACTTTGATAGCTGTCGGATTGAAAGCGTGAAGTGTGTGCTGTTGAACGAGCCGATTTGTTGAGCAAACTGTAAATGACCAATTAGAAGTTAAAAAAGAAAACCACAGAAGCAGAAAGATGAACATGGCAGCGCCACAGAGAATTTGGACCATCGAGAAAGAGGACAAACTCGCTAAACTCTGGCAAGAACAGCGAGCACTATATGATATATTGAGCAGTATTTAACATAATATAATAAAGAGTAATAATCCATAAAAAAGGAACTGTCAATATTGATTTCATTCTCTGCCCTTCAGCCAAACTCTTTGCCATGCCCTTTGTTTTCTTTTTTTTTTTTTGTAAGCCATTGCTGCCACAAAGAAAAGGATCTCTTCCTCATAGTCCATGTTTTTGGCGCAGAACTTTGTGAATGTGATTGTCTCGGAAATCGGCAGGTTTTAAAATCGTGCCGTGTACCACTGCATCTGTAAATAAAGTCACTCATGACTTACGGTCATACGGTCTTCCAACTGTCTGAATTTGCACTGTGTACGGCCACCTTAAGAGTACAAACTAACATTACAAGAGAAATGAACAAATGTCATTTCCACCATATCTCAATATACAGCTGTTATTTAAAAATATAATAACTTATGCCACTTAAGAATTGTCCAAGATAATTTTTGTAACTAGTTTTACCAGTTTTTCCACAATGTACACTGATTAACTGCCCTAAGGACCAAATGCTGAACTGTACAACTGTAACACTCTGAAAGTTAATATTGGTTTGGGTATGTTACACGGCGGTCCTCTGTGGCGCTGCCGGACGGGCATCAGCGGGAACTTTCTCCGGAGTTTTAGCTCCCACCCGGACCGCTTTCTACGAAACACTCAGACTTCCGCTGCAGCTTTGCGCGGGAGTTTGTCCTATAAATAGCGATCGCGGAGAGACATTCCTTGCGAAGTTTTGTTCTCGTAGCAGCTCTGAGCGTTTACTCCCTGTGTTTGTTGGATTTCTTGGTTATTACTCGGACTGTTTTTATTTATATTACTCGGATCTTCTACGATTCTAGCCTGTTGCCCCGACCCTTCGCCTGTCTCTGGAATTTCTTTTGTCTCTTCTACGTTGCTACTGTCTGCCCCTGTCTATTTACTGCCTGTTTGACTACTGCTTTATTAAAACTGCTGCAAATGGATCAAGAGCCTTCTGAGTCTTCAATGTCACAGAAAACTTCGCCAGACACTGATCCAGCGGCAGTTTTCCAACTGGCTGAAGAGGTGAGCCGTCAAGGAACATTGCTCACTACACACCACCAGCAGCTGAAGAAATTGACTCGTTTGACCAAGGAAATGGGTCAATCCCTCCGCACTTTGAATGCCTCAATGCAAGCCATGAGCCCCGCCATGACGTCTTTAGCTCAAACACCTCTGACAGCGGCTGCTTCCGCCATTGCGCCAGCTCCACCCGCTGCAAGTCACGCCGTACGAGTCTCCCTTCCGGAAAAGTATGATGGCGCTCCGGGAAAATGCAAGGGGTTCGTTATGCAGTCAATCTGTACATTTCTCGTCATTCCAGCAGCTTTCCCGATGACGAGAGCAAGATTTCACTGGTCTGCTCCCTGCTGATCGGACGTGCACTGGACTGGGCGACCGCCCTCTGGGAAGGAGATCGTATGTCTCAAGCCACTTTCACCACATTCATGCAACAGTTCCGGGAGGTCTTCGATCACGGCAGTGGAGGGCGTGACGCCAGCGAGGAGATTCTGGCCTTAAAGCAGGGAACCAGCACAGCGGCGGACTTCACACTCCAATTCCGTACCTTCGCTGCTCGCACTGGCTGGCCAGCCGAACCTCTGAAGGCTCTATACCGTAAGGCACTGTCTCAGGATCTGCAAGCTGAGCTGGTGTGCCGGGACAAGGGTAAGACGCTGGACCAATACATGGAGGTGGCTATCCAGTTGGATAATCTCATCCGCACTAGATGTCATCGACCACTCCAAACAACTCGTTCGTTCACCCTTACCTCCAGTCAGAGCACCTCGGAACCCATGCAGATCGGGAAAACCTACTTAACTGACGACGAACGGAATCGCCGCATTCGGGAGAACCTGTGCCTGTACTGCGGACAGAGCGGACACATCCGGGCCAACTGTCCAATCCGGCCACCCCGATCTGCACCATCATGGGTGAGTGTTGAAAGATTGGGTTACTCCATGACTTTACCAGTTATCATAGAGTTTAATGGTAACTCCATAGTCACTTCAGCTTTCATAGACTCTGGGGCAGAGGAAAATATTGTTGACTAACAGTTCGCTAAACAAATGCATCTTCCTTTGATTACATGTGGGCAACGTGTGGCCGTCGCAGCCCTAGACGGACGTCCTTTGGGCACTGGAGAAGTCTCTCACACCACTCAGGACCTACAGCTTCTCATCGGCCCAATCCACTCGGAAACGATCCGTCTGTTCACTATTAACTCACCTGAGCACCCCATCATCCTGGGCCTACCTTGGTTGGATTTGCATAACCCCACCATCTCCTGGACTGAACGGCAAATCACAAAATGGTCATCACACTGTCACGCCCACTGTCTAACCCGTCTCCCCACCATCACTAAGACACCCGACACCCAGGAGGACCTACACGACCTACCCCCCAAGTACCACGACCTCAGGGAGGCATTCAGTCAAGAGAAGGCCACTCACCTACCACCTTACCGCTCCACTGACTGTGCCATCGAGCTCCTTCCTGGCGCCACTCCACCTAAGGGTCGCATCTTCCCACTCTCTCTGCCAGAGACTGAAAGCATGAGGTCTTACATCACAGAGGAGCTTAGAAAGGGGTTCATCCGACCGTCTACATCACCAGCGGCAGCGGGGTTCTTCTTTGTAAAGAAGAAGGACGGGAGTCTCCGTCC
>JAUMHP010000082.1:6294862-6308152 GCA_032361065.1 Enteromius trimaculatus | reverse complement strand
GATGCCCTTCGGACTCTCCAATAGTCCCTCTGTGTTTCAGGCCATGATTAACGATGTCTTCAGGGAACAGCTGAATCGGACCGTCATTGTCTACATATTTTGATTTATTCAGAGACTCTATCTGATCACATCCAGCATGTACGTACGGTTCTGAAGAAGCTCATTCAACAGAAACTTTATGCAAAACTGTCTAAATGTGAATTTCACCGCACACAAGTGGCCTTTCTGGGGTACGTAATAAGCCATGATGGGGTCACCATGGACCAGGGCATGGTTTCCACTGTTCTCCAATGGCCAGAACCAAAAACTATAAAGGAGATGCAGCGCTTCTTGGGGTTTGCGAACTTCTATCGCCGCTTCATCCGCAACTTCAGCGCTGTGGCGGCACGAAAAGAAATTATGATGTGTGGGAGACCGAGAATTACTCGCCATGAAATCAGCCCTCGAGGAATGGCGACACTGGCTCGAGGGCTCCACTACCCCCATGTCATTTCAAACCAGTGAATGCTTTGTTAATCTTTGAAGAGATTTTTGAAGAAACCAGGAGTCTTGTGACTGTCCCACTGACTGCCAAGCAATTACCACTGACAAGTGCAGAGAAGGATGAAAGAATGCTCCATCTGCCGTCAGTGGTTTAACCGCTATACAATGAAGCTACAACAATACGTTTGTTTGTGAAGAAAACAAAAATAAGTTTATTTAATAATTCAGTGACTTCACTGTATCGCCATTTCGTAGATCTTCTGGTGAACGCACATAACATATGCAGTTCTGTGTTAGACAAAATGGAAAGATACGTTTTGATTTGTACAAACAGTCTAGCTTTTCATTTCCTCTAATACAGAACTGTGTAAGTTGATAGCATACACCGGATGATATACAAACTACGGTGACGTTCTGGTGCCGAATCTTTTGAATAGACCTGCTGGTTTTGTTTTCTTTCCATACAGAAAGTATTCTTGTAGCTTCATAACATTACGGTTGAACCACTGATGGCGGATGGAGCAGCCCAGCCAGATGACATCTTTCATACTTTTCTGCTCCTTGACAGTTTAATTGTTTGGCAGTCAATGGCAGCCAGAAGCCTTATAAGTTTAACACTTTAAACTTATAACTTTCATTAAATTAAATCCACAAAGTCATTAAACATAACAACACCTGTTTTTTTTGTGTAGTGTTGAGTTTGATGGGGTTTTTTTTTGATGAAAACTAATGTCTCACGTATGAGTGGTTAAATAACTGACGCAAGGCAAAAAAAACAAACAAACACAAAACCACAGACACACGCACCCACACACAAAAAACTATTGATTCCAACACGGCTCATTGTTTTAACCAGAGTGCCACTGTAGACATCAGTATCCTGTATGATGCCAGGATAAATATTTCCATTATACTACTCCTTTTTCTTTTTTTCTCTGGTATCTCTCCTTGTCTCTTTTTCTTCATATTTTAAAGGGTCAGCTTTTATTTTGTGCCCTTTCTTTTGTTTTCTTAGGTGGCATCTTTATATTATAATATATTATATAAGTAATATAACTATAATATAATAAAAATGATATAAATACAAAAAAGTTTTGTAATATATTATAAGATAAAAAGTATTACCGAAATCTACTCTCGCAACCATATCAATTGTACTTTGTAACCATAAATGTCATTTCCACCACATGCCGGAAATGACATATTTGTATTTTTTTGTAACAAAATGTAAGATAGCTTCACTGATTAGGTTTGAATTAATACTTATCATTTCATGTATGCAAAGTACTCTTTATTTTTTGTTCATGAAAATTTTTATTTCACTCCATGTCCAACATGTGCTCTAACAAACATTTCAATGAACATTTCCACAGAAACTATCTAAATAACCATCTTTAACAGACACTTTTTAAAAGAAAATGACAGTGTTGTGGTGGAAATGACACCAATATTGTGCGACAGCTATATTTTGTATAAAAAGTAATATTGCTGGTGGTCTCACATTAAATACTACAACGAATTTTAATTATTTTACTAGCGCTTAATTCAGGTACATTAAGAGTTACCAGATAAGTCATATTTTTAAACTGTATTTTCATACTTGAAGTTTAAAAGTCTGGGTGTGCAAAAAGGACAAAACAGAGGTTGAAAACTATTAACAAATCGTAATAGAAAGGTATTAAAAAAGTTCTTAAGGTGGTTGTATTGTTAGTTTGACAAAGAAAGTGGAATTTCTCCAAAATTACATGTATTTTTAAAAATATGACCAAAAAGCATTAAAGTGCACCTAGTTGAAGAAACACCCATAGGTAAACATTCAGCGCTAACGCTCTGCTAGCTTTGTTAGGACATGTTTGCTTCTTTACGCTTTTGGAAACTTTTGCTTGAGGATGATCAACCTGACATCTTTATTTAATAAATCTTGTCGCGGCAGCTCCATCTGAGAATCATCTGTCTGACATCTGTAAAAGTTTATTTAGCATGTGTGTGTGTGTGTGTGTATGTACATGTATAGATTTTCGTAATACCCAGCGCAAATGCTGTCCACAAGGAAACATTCTCATATTTTTCTCTTTTATGTCTTTTTTTCCCTAGAACCTCTGAAGGGAAATCTAAAGGTGACTTCCAGTGAAGACGCTGAGCACCTGGCCCGTAAACATCAGGTTGTTTCCGCTAACAGCCCTGGTAGTCGCTGTGAGGGCAAGTCCAGCCGTGCAGGGGTTCCACGAAGACACACGGTGGGCGGAGCTCGCAGCTCACAGGAGATCTTGGCCATGCAGCCCTCAGATATGGATAAAAAACGAGAGGCCTTTTTGGAACATCTGAAGCAGAAGTACCCACACCACGCCTCCGCCATCATGGGCCATCAGGAGAGACTCCGAGAACAGGTGAAGACCACTCACTGTCAATACTATCTGCTACTATCTGTCAGCTCCAGAAGTCAAGAATCTGTCCGCAAGTGTATTTGAACTAGGCATATGAAGCCGATTTGTGAAAGTAGCTGTATTTAGCTTCATAAACGAAGCTGAGTGACAGCCCTGTGCTAAATCTCTTTATAATAGTGGAGTATCACATACATGTCATATTATAGCCACTTATGCAATACTTCCTTCAGAAATGTTAAGGCTTATATAAAAAACAGCCCCTCTAACATGCAATTATAATCAAGAAAACATTTGATAGTTTGACATTTTTTTATTTTTTCTTCAATATCTATCTATCTATCTATCTATTGATATCCATTGATCAATAATTATTAGATGTATCGTATATCTCCATTTATATTCATATAAAATATATTATAATATATATAAAAAATTCTGAGATATATGCATGTGTATTTTTATATAAATAATAAATACACAGTATACATACATATACATATACACCTATTATGTAAAAAAAACTTTTTAATTCAATTAATCGTTTGGAAGCACTAATATATCTTTTAATGTCTTTGCGAAATGATTTTTTTTTTTTATTTCTGGGACCTTGTATAGATCAAATCCAAATTTCAGATTTTCTTTTTTTTTTATGCGTTCATATGTTTTTGCATTCGCTGTCTGCCATTACTTTCACATTAATGTTCATAAATATAGCATACATGTCACATTACTGAAAGAGATATGGTAAAACATGCCAACTGTAAAAATGCAACGCAAATATACCATGTTGCAGTGCTGGGAAAACAAGCGAAAATGTTTATATAATCAGTAACCAGTGGCTGAATGGTTTAAGGAGACTGCAGCAGTTTTACTGAAGAAACAATAAAATAAGTTATGTATCTGGCATTAATGGTTGTCCACAGGTTTTCTTTGTTCCGGATCTTAAGGACTGAGTTATCTATTTGCTGCAAATATCAAATAGAAGCCATATAGTCGAAGTAGTGAAAACTGCAGTGACTGACGCATCTCGCAACGTGAAACTATATTCAGCGTGCTGTCCTTACGCTGCACATTCTTCAGTTATGACCAAAGGGATCACCTTGCGGCCAACTCATATTATTAGCTATATTCATTATATGCTACATTATTTTTATATTAAAAAGATGGAATGTTTTGTGTCTTATTACGACCAACCAAACTCTAGAGCCGCAGAGTACTTAAAATGGTTGTAAATAGAATGACCTCTCAGTCCGAACAGGTGGAGGTTTGTTTTATATTTTCCCTTTGGCCGAAAGAATCCATTTTCAGTGCTTGTGCCCAGCCGTTGTTGCCTGAGGACTGAAGTCTGTGACATATATCATAATGACACATTTTTGTTGTCAGGCCATGCCCTGAAATTTCCATTTTCTGTCCTGTTTCACACTCAAGTCAGAATGTTTTAAGACAAATTACAAAGTTTAGCACTGACCAAATCTTACACTACTGCTCAAAGGTTTGGGATGGTTAGGATTTTATGGACTTATGCACACCAGAGCTTTGATTAAATATTGTAGCAACTATAATATTATGAAATATTACAATTTTAATATAAATGTTTTTTTAATTAAAAAAAATTATTTATATCGGTTTTGGCAAAGCTGAATTTTTATGTTATGTTAATATTGGTGCTAATTATCTTTGTGGAAATCATTGTACTTTTTTCAGGATTCTTTTATGAAATGAAAGTTTAAAAGAACAGCATTTATTTGAAATAGAAATCTTAATTTGTTTTCACCTTGGTTTAATATAATGTTCTTTTTTACTTCAAGGTCTTGAATGGAATTTCTTTATCATCATAAATTACTTTTTTAAATATATAAAAAAGTTGTTGTAATTGTAATAATATTTCACAGTTTCACAATTTACTGTGTTTTTGACCAGTAAACTGTAATATTTTTTCTAGTATTCTTAATGTTTGTGGTCTTGGTGCACATAAGAGATGCTTTTAAAATAATATTTTAAAAACTCCTAAACCCTTGGCCAGTAGTATGTACATTTCTGGTTTAATGTGCCAAAGGTTTTCTTTATACCACAACACAAGATCATTTATATGTATTTTACACATATTATAACACTTTTAGATGTATCATTTGTGATATTAAGATTGTGAGAACAACATTCATTTCTCATTTGCTCCGTCGTTCTCTTTCCGCTCGTTTTTGCCCATACTCATCCACTCAGTGGGCCTGTGGAATGTTATTTGGATTGCCCCAGGGGGTATTAAAGAGAAAAGGTGGGGGCAGGGGCCAAACGCTTCCCCACAGTGGGTGAGTGAGGGAGCGTTGCGTGTGTTTACTCTGATTGAAAACAAAAGGCCTCTCACCTGCTCTTAAAGACCTACACAGCAGAACAATGAAGGTGATTGACAGCTTCTCAAGAATGAGAGTACTTGGCTGGAGAATGTGAGAGTGTGTGAGAGAGTTTTTCAACAGCGAAGGCGAGTTTAGATACAGAGAAAGAGAGGGTGAGAGAGAGAGAGAGAGAGAGAGAGAGAGAGAGAGAGAGAGAGAGAGGAATTTTGATTGGTTTAGTGCCCAGTCATCCATACACTTGACTAACCTTTTTTCTCTGTATCTTATTTCTGCGGTCAATCATTTGCTTTTACAATACTTAACACAGACATATTATTATAAAGTAATTGCACAACAATATAAAAGCATATCTTGTTTTAAAGGTAGGGCTGGTTACTATCTCAGAACTGTTCAGTCCTGCATTAATCAGGGCATGATGCATTGAATGTGTGTCATATGAGCTGTTCTGTGTCTTTATTTTGTAGGGACTGATCCACTGCTATCAGCAGGAAAGCGCTGAATCACACTTAACACGAGGAGTTTAGCATTTACTTTAGCTGTGTAAGCCTTCACCTGCCCTTCACCTCACACTAAACCAAAAGTAGGAGAGATCAGGGAGCGTTGCGTCACATTTTGTCTGGTTGTCTGTAAGTGTAATGTCACATTCAACAAAGTTATGCATATGGATGTTTGGATGTTTTAAATGGTAAACAGATTTATTTGTTCAAAATAATTATCAGCCCTAGTGTAATATAATTTAGTTGTTTTTTGTAGAATTATTTGAAAAGAGACAACAAAATTAGGCATAACAAATATAAAACAAATGCAGAAAATGTAGACGATGATGATTGTTATATTATTCTATTATTTAAACCTAAACAAAACACAATCAAATGAGTTAAGAAAACTTGGTAACAAGGGTTTCTTAACTAGTTGCTTATTAGATTGCATATTACTAGAATATTAGGCATGTATTAGTAATAATTAGGTAGATATTAATGCCTAATTCAACATGACCTTATTCTACATCCCTACTCCTACCCAATACCTAAACTTAACAACTAGTACTTGCTAACTATTAATAAGCAGCAAATTAGGAATTATTTAAGGGAAGTCGTAGTTAATAGTTAATAAATCTTCTTATTCTAAAGTGTTTCCAAAAATTTAAATAACTGAATAAAGCTCTGAAAAAAAAAAGGTCTGATTCGATTCAGGAGTCATTTGACGTTGCAAGCCACAAGCGTATTTCTATTTGTGCGATGATCCGCCAGGTATTTTGGGTGGAGAGTTATAGGGATTTGAAGTCACTATAGTAATGAGTGATGTAAGCGCAGACTTGGCTCAGTTTACAACTAGGTGAGCGCGCAGAGCGGAGCGGAGAGGAGGGGCGCGCAACTCACACACACTCTCACACACTCGTGCTCTTCCATTCAGCGAACTGTACTTACTCCGGGAATAGAGACTGAAAGGACATGGCTTACTATTCAGCCTTCCTCCAAAGGATGTAAATACTGAGTATGAGTCGGAAGTGAGGACGATTGTTTTGAGGGTGCATGCATATTTTGAAATAAGGTATGGTAACAGTTCCTCGTCCTTTTTTTTTCTTTTCTTCCAAAAAACCTGCAGTCTGTTTATATAAACTCAATCCATTCGCCTGCAAAGTCGGTTATCATGTGATTGTCTTTAGTCCTGCGCGCAAACTTCTGAGCGGCGCGTCTGTAACTAGAGAAGGCGCGCGCATGTTTGCGTTTCTGCACGTTACTGTTGCAGTAAGTAACCCGATATGCGATTCATTCTGAGGTGTGACACGGCCGAAAAGATGCGGATGTTTAGGAAAACAATGGCAGGGGTCTGCTGTAACTAACCAGGTGTGCTTAGGGGGGCGTTTGGAGTGCTGGGAGACTTTTTAGCCATAGTTTGGACTTTTAAAATAACTCGCTGTGGGTTCCATTATGCCTGTTTTAGATTTTAGAAAGCGGTATACTTCTTGAGATATGTTTTTGTTGTTGTTTTTATAGTAAGTATAAAAATATAAGATGTAGAGACCTGGCTTTGGGGGATTGTTGTTCGTATAGTATTCGATTCCTAGTAGCTTGCAGCTTCAATTGGTTGGGTCCAAGGTGCGAATAATAAGAAGGGGGCGGAGCTCGATCAAAATGTCAAAATAACTTACATTTTTAGTGTATGTAAACGTTTCAACGAGGATTTAAGACTTTTCATTAATAACAAAATCAGACTAGTGTATTAGAAAGCATCCTAACTAATCAGAAAAACATAACAAATGTACTTTTATTTTCAAAGTATTAGCTAAGAAGCACAATACTTAATTATGAGCACTATACCAGGTGAGCTACCAAGCAAGTTTACTATGTCAAAAGAGCCAAATATATGGGGCTTGTAATGCGATGCAGTTCATTTAGTTCTCAAATAATGTATAGTGCAAGTGTTGTGAGGTTATAGCATTGTGTTGTGGAAGACACCATGCAAATACAAGTCTTTATAAAAGGAATTAAAGTTCTTGTTTTACTGTTTTACTGGTGTTTTACTGTCAGTAGTGTTCATTATGAGTTTTGTACAAATTTAGATGTGGGCATGGAGTCTTTGTTGGTTAAATTAGGTATTGCAATATGATGCTATTTTTATTGACTTGACAAAAGAAACTGTATGCGTAATAAACTGATAGACCATCAATGCTTTGAGGAAGCTGTCAGTGTTTGCTTTTAAATGAAATGAGCCATGATATAGGTTATTAGAAAGCAGTTTAGACTTGTTTGGAGAGTTAAACTAAGAATTCATCCTGTTGGAGACTAATGTATTGCTCACAAAGGGATGAGCATTTTGGGTAGAAACTGAGCTTGCTGTAACAGGAAGTTGATTTTAAGTGTAAGATTAATTTTTATGAAGACCTACATTTTTCCAATTAGTGTTGAGCAAGGCACCATTGTTTATGCCAGTTTGAAACACTAACCAACAGTCTCTAATTTGGATAATCACTTGAACTAATTGTACTGTAATATTTAATTGTTGGGTGTCAGAAACGTTTAAATGATTTGCAAAATTAGCACAGTTTTATTGCTGACACAACCCTATGCACCACAATTCTGATCTTCTTCATAATGATCTTCAGCGCTGTTTGTTTTAGTGCAGTTACCCTGGCTGGTCACAGATCAACCTCTTGGCACCGTTGTCGTTGTCTGCCAAGAGCAGACATGAGTGAATTGATATATTAAAATGTTCAGTTGTGGGTCATTCCGGGGTCATGAGCTCACACTAGAGACGCTGTCAGTTCAAAGCGTCAGTGCAGTTTCAGTTTTGCATGTTTGGCTGCTTCTTCTCCATGAATGGCCCAATTTCACAGGGCCACGGAAATACTGTGGAAAGCTGCTCTGATGGGGATTTGATGCTCATTTAAGCATGATGTGCAGAGGAGCCAACCAGCTATGCATTGTTGTGGTGTGTGAGAGGTGCAAAAATCACTGAACGGAGGATGCATCTTTTTGAACGTTTTATTTTTTGTTTTTATGGTGACACTTTGCACGTAATATACGAGAGTAAGTAAATAAATTACTGTTGTACTAAAACTAAAAATGTTTACAGATCTTGGGAGACCCAATGAAAAGTGTTGTTATTAAAATTAATTAAATCTTTGGTATATTTTAAATGTTGTTAATGTCACACTCTTTCAAACAACTTACTTGACCCTGATTGAATTTTGAACAAGGTTTGTGAGAATGTGTGAAAAGGTAACCCCATAGAGAAGGTGTGAGTGAGGTAAAGTTTTCTCATGAGTGTTTTGTCTCAGTGTTAGACAGGTTTGAAAAGTGATATTCCAGTATATAGATTAATGTAGTGACTCATTCTGTTACTATTTGTTTCCTCTTTCTTTTATTCTGCTGTCTGTTGTTCCACTCTTTCACTGGCACCTTCTCATATCCTGTCATCTGAAAGATATCATTTCAACTTTCCTCCTGTGTGTTTGTCATTGTGTGTATTTGTGTGGTGTTTTTGTCATTGTGTGTGTGTCTGTGATTGATATGTGAGTGTCTGGCAATTCTCAGTGTCCTGTAATGAGAGAGGAGAGTCTGTGAGGTGACCTCTCCCATTCTTCATGGGCCGCTAACAGACCAAAGATCAAAATGAGGACTGGAGCTTTGTTTTGTTGAGTGGAGCCAGGTTTGGCTAAAGCTATAGTTTGGTCTGTGATTGAAATAACTGTATTTTCATCAAATAAACTCGGCCTTGGTGAGCATAAGAATCTTCATTCAAACATATTTACAATAAATAAACTTTTTAGTGGTCGTGTGTATATATTAAAGTGTCATGTTATAGTGATGCTAACCTTTTCTGCAGAATGTGGATTTCTCACAGCTACAACACACACACACACTCAAGATTATTGATGTGTCAGCACATTCTTTCCTTTTTCTAATACAGTTCAAACCACCAAGGTTAGCAGAAATAATAGGAAAACAGCCAACTTTCCAGTAAGACCATGAAATTGCTGATGATTACAGTGTTTAATACTCCTTGAATGAGACTGACACAGACAGTAACAGTACTATTAAAATAGCTAGTGACATTCTGTCATTGGTAGTGAGCGTGTATCTGTTACTGTCTGTTCAGGTGTTTTTACAAAAGAGGTGTTTCTCAGGGAGGTGACCTAAAATTTAACCCTCCAGATGGGGATTTAACATCTAGAGACATTTTAGGGTTATGGGGGTTAGGATCAGCAAACAGGGTCAATTCAGATACAATCAGTTATTTCTTGGTTTTATGCATCTAATCTGCTGCAACAATTTTAGATTTTAATTTAAAATCAGTAGTTTTGTCGTGATTTCCAATAAAATAATTGGTCACACTTTGTTTTAAGTTGACATTCTTACATTATAATTGCACAAGTAAGTATTGAGTAATATTAATTACCTACATGAACTTATAGAGTTAAATTTACAATTTGGTTTAGGGGCAGTTACTGGTAGTTATGCATATTTTAATGTTATTACAATAGAAAATAAAGTCAGATAAGTAAGATAAATATAATATATATGAATATAATATAAAACATGAATATAATTTTAAAACCCTGTAAATAGTTTTTCTTGTTTTAAACATAAAAACATTGATGTCTAATAAAGGGAAAAAAACACAAAATGTTTAATATATAATTCCAAATAATTATTTTAAATATATATATAGTATATATATGTGTGTGTTTTCTTGATATATAACACTTTTACTGAAAAATAAGACACAAAATACCTGTTTTTGTATTATATACATTTTGACTGTATCTTATTGTTATTAAAAAATGATAAATTTGAACAATTTTTGCAATATCACTGACAGACACACTGTCACCACCAGCAGAAATTCCTCTGTTTCATATAAAGAATTAACCTGCAAAGTCAGCAAACATGCCCAAACCCATCTGTGTGTGTGATATTTTCCTGCCAAGGTGTCAGTGCTGATGTGATGGATCGCTCAGATGTTTATCAACACACACACACACACACACACCTCCCTGCCGAACATCTGTGTCCCACCTTTGCGTGCGGACCAGACCTCAAGCAACGGCATGGTGAAAGCATGTCACAAGACTTTGTGAGCGGAAAAAACAAAGAGCCGCCATCTGGTTCTGTTTGGCCCAGACAGACTGTAACATCACCCTCACGTGCACTATCCACTCAAAGAGAGAGAGAGACCCGGCATAAAAGGAAAAGAGAAAACTGGCCTTTATACCTTTCACCAGACCAGATGGACAACTTTCCAGATGCAGGATTTCGATACAGTATCTGCTGGCCTGCTGTGTGCACAGACGATATAAAGCTAACTAGTAGGTCTGCAATTGCAATACTGATAAGATTATGCGTCTGGTTTAGGAAAGAAAATATTTTGGTTGTTAAATGAGGTGTTTTGAGTCATTGATTGGATTGCTGTGAGTCTCAGATGCGCCTTGGAGGCCATTTACACTTGTTGTTTTCATGGTGGGATGGCTGTGTGAACAGTAAAAAGAATTGTGTGAACTTTTGAATGAGATTCAGTTACCCCATATTGTAAGATTAACATGAAAAAGTGACTGGAGGTCATTCAGATAGCAGAACTGATGAGATCTATTACGATTTGAGTAGAAACAACACTAAAACATACTACCTCCAGCTGTTAGTACAACCACATCTATAGTTATAAGCACACCATGATTGGAAATTTCAGAGGCAAAGTCAGCATTGATGTCAGTTCATCTTGTAGTCCTTCTAAAGTAGACTAAAGCATCACTATGAATTTTTGACTGTGTGTAATGTTTAAGCCTGTTCACACTGAAAGCAAAACAAAAACTTAAAAAATATATATTTTTCACTTTTGCTTTTATCCAGTACCTGGTTTATTCAGTGTCCGTGTCATATAAAACAAGATTTTCTTCACTTTTAATTTTCTCAGCACGAATCTCAAGTCCGCTGAGATTTTTTTTTCAACTTCATTTCGATATTCTACTACTAGCTTATCTCATTGGTTTGCAACTACATGTCTGCTAACACTCTGCTGTAAACTGTTAGGGTAGGTTTAAAGTTAGTAGAAGTTTACATATACAATGCTATTCAGGCATCGTCACCATAATGACGCCACAGTCTTGAGTGCATTAACATACGACTGCCTGCCCGTATTTACATGTCAACACCTTTTGAGTGCCCAACAACTTGCCATTGTTACTCATTTCAGATACACGTTAGCCAATCGTTTGCATATAGAAGGTATTTAAGGTTGTAGTAGATCCTTAAAGTTACAGTAGCAAAAATGATTCTGGTGGCTAAAGAGAGTGAAAATGCTGTTGGACTCATAAAGGAGAAAAGTAAAATACGTGTCTTCTAATGTTGTCTGTGGGAGCAGATCAGGACAAGGCAGACTCCAAGGCATCTTGTGTGCGAATGGTTTTGGTCCATAATGATTATAGCTGATGTCACATTACTCTTTTAGCAAGGGGAATCCCAGCATAACTGAAGTATCATGCCCAGAAAAAAAGGGTAAAACAACTGGCGGGGTCAGTTCACTTCAGCTTTAAAATGATCTCCATCCTGCGCTTCTCTTTCATTACTCGCATAGACTGGTTAACTTTGGTCTGAGTTAGATGCAGTTATCACTTTATTTTATTGCCTTTCTATTTTGTCTCTCATAATAAGCCTTATTGGCTTGACTATAAAAGCTTTGCGGTATTGCCAAAGCAATATGCAAGTACCCACAAGGTACAGGTACAGTGCTCCTTATCTCTGTTTGTATCTTTATCATTCATGCCAACACACACAAACGTTTTATTCTTACAGCTGCAGATATGAATGTTTCTAGCTATTTACTTACCCACAGTTTCCACATAGATAACCATGAAGATAAGTGAATTAAAGATAAGTGAGTTTTCATAACCACAATGTCGCTTTGTAGACACAGAAATCAAACCTCACCAAGAATTTTCAGGTCCGTGGGTCATGCAATATCTGCATGTGCGATATTCAGACACTTTTATCTGATCTGTAGTGTGGAGAACACATGTACGGTATAACAAACATGCGTCAGCTGTGCAACTGCCATTGATTTGAACGGGAATGTTAACAGACAGCTGTTAAAAGCATGCACAGATTTATATATTAAAAATGCAATGCCAGTAATATACCATCCAGGCACCACTGTACTAGGATTGTTACATTTATACTATTTTGTAGTACTTTGAACAATTAAACAATTTCTATGGTACTGTGACTTTTTAAAATATATAGTAAAGTATTAAAGTATTATGATAACATTATCATAACATTTTAACTTTTAATTGACTATTTTTTAACATACCTTGATCAATTTAATACTTTCCTGTTATTTTAACAACTTTTCTGTGAATATATTGACTTAAACCGCTTAAGCACAGGGGCTATTTTGGGGAATTCCACCTGTGTTTTCCTACCAAAATTAAAAAGCTTCCCATACCCACATGCAGAGGTGTATATAGAAAAGATTGGCATCATTTTAAAGGAAACATTTTGAAATGACATAAAACACTGTTGAAATTGATTAAAATTATTGTATATATTGTCTGTGTTATAATAAAGACAAAA
>JAUMHP010000082.1:6233705-6294762 GCA_032361065.1 Enteromius trimaculatus | reverse complement strand
GTTATTGGTGCATGCAAAGGGTTAAAAATTAAAGGCAGAATTTGTTTAAGCGGGGGGGGGGGGGAGCTGTACATAGTGTACTTTACGGGTAAATAACTTTGTTACACTAAAGAAAACATGCAAAGGGTTAAAAATTCAAGGCACAATTTGAATGTAACGCCGGCAGGTCCGCAGAGTTTAACCAGTTAATTATAAATTATGATATTTTTATAATTTGGCTAGTAATAACCTAATATTGTTTTATGTCATTTATATGTCCTTTTATATTATTCTAGAAAGTTGAACTAAAATGAATAGTGTAGTCGTGTATTTTAAGGAACATTACAATATTTATTTGATATTTCTTGAGATGTTTAACTCTTGATTCTCAACTCTCTCAATATCTCAAAGTCCCCGAAACTTTTTGAACTTGCTGTGAACTTCAGGTAATTATAGAAAAGGTTTGAAAATAGAAGCTAACCTGTGGTGACTCACACACACACGCACAAACACACCCTTGAGCTTTTATTGTCATCGGTCGGTTGACAGCTCTTGTTTTGTGCGTGCCCACTGACTTTCATCGTGTTGTGGATCTAATTTCCCACCTTCTGCCCTCAAAAGAACACCCAGGACTCTTTGCTGTGGTCTGGATTTCTGATCTGGTTTCATCTGGTTTAATTCAAACTCTCTCTTTTGCTACCTCATACCAAAGAGATGAATAAACATCTAAATTACAAGAAACCACAGGTGTGTGGGTGTTTCAGTGTCAGGGGATCTGCTCTTTCATACATTAGTTGACTGTAAACGATGCATCAGCCAATTTAAATATCAAAAACTCTTTGTATCAGATGTCATGACTAATTATAAAATGTATTTGATTGAAACCGATTCCTGTTACCAGAGTTTAAAGGAACAGTGTACTAATGATTGTATGTCACCTTGATGTAGTTCATGAATAACTGGTAAACCAATATGGAATATTTGAATACACATTTAAAAGCTGTTTTTTTTTTTTTGTAGGGATGAATAAAGAACATTTTCAATTATGTATGCTCAGTTTGTGACCCCTAACATTATTTATCTCAGGACCATATGTTCTTGGCAGGATTTGCATTGCCACAAACTTCCCTGCACCCCTTTGTGTTGGAGGAAGTACTTATGAAACACTTTTTGAAGGTTCTAAAATGTTAAGAGTGAAGGTACTCATCCTCTGCTGTGGGTTTGTTAGGATTTTCAAACTGATTTTCACATTTTCTGTTCTATTATGCATAAGTTTCTCATCAATGTTCTTTTTTCCCCTTCATACTCTGTATCTCTTTCTCTCTGTCCTAATAGTTATTTCAGGGGATGTTGTCCTCTCTGCACTCTGAGATAGATATTCAAAGATATCTGCTGAAAATCCAGAACGTTCATTCACGCAGAGTCAGTACAAGCACGAATGAAAGTGTGTGTTTTGCATTTGTGTGTTTAACAATCGTATTCATCTGAAACTGACTGTACAGTACTGACTGTATTGATATATATATATAGTCATGTCCATACTGTCTATGATGTATACACTTTGAATCTAGTTTTTGTTGTATGTAGGCAGTCTGATCTGCATGACTGATTGCAGTCTTCACAGTTGACTGGTGCCTGTCGCTTTAAATGAAATGTGCCATGTGTGCATGTAGTGAAGAAAACCCTGCTTGAAATCTAGCTAAAACCAGCTTCTGATGGTTTTTTAAAGGTTCTATACTGCTAAAAAATAAAGGTTAAAGGTTTAAACTGTTATTTCATTAAAGAACCTTCTGTGCAGTGGTAAGTTTCCATGGATGATAAGGTTCCTGGATCTATTAATGCCAATACCAAACCATTGACTAGTCTAGATGGTCATAAGCAAGATAGTGCTTCAAAAAGATTGACAACCTTGATATTGGTGTCTTACTAACTCTGATTAGTGCTGCTGATAGACCACTTTAAACCAGTTATACATATCATCAAATCATTTGGTCATCTTAATCTTGTAGAATGTAGTTTTCCATCTGAGAAATGATATCCCACTGTTTCCAAGACCACTTCAACCAGCTATTAACCAGCTTTCATTTCCAAAAAAAAAAAAAACAGTGGCAGAACCAGCTGCATGTTCTTAAAAAACAGCCTGACCATCTTAACCTGGTATGATCTATCAAAATGGCTTTATCAAGCTGGTTTGTGCTAGTAAACCACTTTAAACCACCCACTGTCCTAAAAACAGCGGTAACGTCTTGATATGATCTGTTTTCCAGAGAAGCCAAAGATGGTTTTGAGGAATTGCACTAATCACGTGTCATCAAATCAACAAGTTATCTAAACTTTCATTTTCTTTTTTCCACAGAGCCGAGGCCCTAAGCAGAGTGTGGCGTGTTCGAGTCCAGTGCCAGTGTTTGTGGATCAGGTGGAGCACGGCTCACTGGTCTCTCTAGATGCTCTTGAGGTCATGTCTGAGTGCGACATGCCCATCGCCTTCACCCGAGGCTCCAGGTCTCGAGCCAGTCTGCCCGTGGTCCGCTCTACCAACCAGACCAAGGATCGCTCACTAGGTATACACGTTGATATGTACATACTAAATGTAAATACTAGGGGTGTAAGGTTCACAAAATGTATGGTTTGGATCCATACAACATAGTTCGGTATATTTTCGTTATGTTTTTGATACGATTGGGGGAAGTAATTGCTTATCTATCTATGAAGGCATGCCAGTGGAATATCACAGAAGTAAAATGTAATGATGGAGCTTTTAGCATCTGATGCTGAATAATTTAAGTTTTCGACTATATTTCTGTTTATTGTCTATACTAGATCGTCTTGCGACGCATTGTGTTTCAACTGAGAACGAAAGATTTCACATTTATTTTCCAAATGTAATAAGATTAGTCCAAATATAGTAACAAATATAGCAACAGTGCATATCTATTAGAATTATTAAATCTGCATTTATTCATCCATTCATTCATTCAACTGCACTCAGGTAAATAAACCTATATAATACACACGCAATATATTTCCCCCATTTTATTCAAACTTGCAAAGGTAGCAGGGGATGTCAAATTTTGTTAATGACGGGTGTTCGATTTCTGCGGAAATCTCCTGAGCTTTCTGTGGGTCTGTGAATGAATGATCCCGCACTCCTGCTTTACTTATTTCCCGTCTGCTGCTAAATGATTTAGTTGCAGAGTTAAAGCGTCTGTGGAAGTGTGTGTTTACTTAAGTTTGTCTGTCTGTCTCTTGTATTTAAGTTCAATGTCATAACAGAATATTCAGCTCTGTCATTACCGCTTCATGTAATGGAAATATACGAGGCTCCACAGCTGAAATTCATAGCCTGTACTTAACAGGCGTATATTACGGCACAGACTCATACTTGTGGACACACACACAGAAACACACGGAAATAGGACTCGTTTGCCAACATACGCACATGCATATATTCACTAGCACACTCTGCATTCTCTCTACATCCAGATTGAATGACGGTCAAACACACACGGGCCCTGAAATGGGAGCCTTTACTGGCTGCTCAACTCTGATTGGTTGGTTTAAACAAGGACCAGATGGAAAGACAGCTATGAGGAGAAATTGCGTGTTCACGTAAACTATTCACTCGAAATTCATCTGAGAAGATAGATATAGACAAACCTGCAGAGAAAAAAACGAGGTTGTTGTTTAATCAGGAAGAAACACAAAGGCAAGGAGACGTGCATCTATTAAAGAGATTCTGCGTCGAACCGATTGCTGTAAGTCATCATTCATCTAGTTCAGCGGGATTTAGTTTCAGTCGCTGTTGAGAGATGTCGTCTTAGGTTTGTTTAAGACCTTCTTTTGAAGTATGGGTTCTGGAAATAAATGTTTAATGTATTTATGTTTTACAAAAATATATTTGTGACAAAAAACTTTTTGTAATTTTGTAATTAACTTTAAATATGTTGTATTTTAAACAGTTACACATTGACTTTTAGCCAGTAGTATAATAATACAATATTGCACCATTCATATTTGTTTTCATCATTCACAGTGCATCATGGGATGTGCAATTCATGACTTTGTATGAGATGTTAAGTATGCAATCTAGTAATTATTATTATTTTTAGTTTTTTTTTTTTTTTTCATTGTTAGTCATTCATTTCAAAGCAGTTTGTTTTAGTTTATGGCTTAGATGTATTTTTTGTTTCTGGATTTTTAAAAAATCATTTTATATATATATTATTTTGTTTTTGTTGTTGTTGTTGGGTAAAACTATTACATGTAAGTTTAGTAGTTTTAAAAAACTAAATACTAAAATACTTAAATACTAAAAAATACAACTCCCCCTTATATATATTAGATTAAAAACAAATGAAAATGAGTAATGTTACTGAAATCGTACTAATGTCTTCCGTTGGAAAATCAGACAGTGGGATGATTTAAAAAATCTTATCTTGGGCAATTAGACGGTGATATAAGAATACATTTGTAATTAGAATGATTGATGTCCACAGTAAACAGTAAGTTTTTGCTTCGCAGGGTTTCAAGTTTGGCTGTGAGTGTTTTGTATGTGATGGTGATGAAAGCAGTCACTCAGAGGTGGCTTGGCATTTTGCCCAAGGTGCTCGTCTGAATTATATGCTGTTGATTGTTTGATGCTCTGTAATTAGTTATTAATGTTGGTCATTAGAGTGAAATTGTAGGGTAGCATTTCAGAAACTATTCCAAACCAAAGTGAGTTGAATGAAAAAACAACACTGAATAAAAAAAAAACAAAATAGTGGGAAACATTTGGCATCTCACAACTGGATTTGATTCATGAAGTCACGCTCATTCTCAATTCTGATATATAGAAAATCCTTCTTTTTTTGGTCTTTGCAAACTGAGTGACAACAATAATGATAGTATCGCATGCCATTGTGTAGGCTATATTTTCAAATGTTTTCACTGAGCTGCTTCATCTCCATGAAGGACACATGCAACACATCACGTGGCTTATATAGCCAGAATTCCTGAAGTGCAAAAATAGATGTGCTTTACTTTACAAGTATATAAACATCCAACATGCTTTCTTTAATCTGCGTGCAGATCTGGTTTGGCTGCATGAATGATGGTACAGAGCGGAAACGTAGCATTTGAAGGAGTGAAAGTTAGATACATTCAGTGAGCGAGAGCCATCGTCTTGTTTCTATGTTGGTTTCTGTTTGATTGACAGTTTCGTAGTAACCACTGGAGGTATGCATACTGGTTTTCCAGACATCATAGCAGCCTGTTTACAAGTACAGCATATGTTCACATTCTCATTTATTCAGGAGTTGATGCAATTATGTGGGAGTTTGGTGAAGTCAATTTTCTCATCTCCTTTTTTTGTAATCTCTCTTACTTTTTTGTGCAATCGATCTCTCTGTCATTACATTAATTACATGAAATAATGTTGTATTAAGACAAACAAAAAACTCCCTCCATTCTACCACACCCTACTGCTCACCCACATGCTCTTTCCACCAGATTTTACAGACCCACACATACTGCACAACTGGGCGAATCCCTCATATAGTATCTTGGAGTAAGACATAATAGGCTAATCGATATGCACAAATGCATGATGCATCAGTGCCATATCAGATAACACCTGATATTGCAGGTGTTTAATAATCTTAAAGGGATACTCCAAAAAAAAATAAAATTAAATGTTGTCATTAATCACTTACCTGCGTGTTGTTGCAAACCTGTAAAAGCTTTGTTTGTCCTTGGAACACAATTTAAGATATTTTGAATCCAAAAAAGTATGAAAGACATTGTCAGAATAGTCCATGTGCCATCAGTGGTTCAACCGTAGTGATATGCAGTGACTAAAATACGTTTTGTGTGGAAATAACAACATTATTTTAGATCTTGATGCTGACAGTGTTCATTACTTGGCAGTCAATGGCATTTTTTAGCGTTTGTCATACCGCCAATCATGCCTAATGTCATCTAAAAAGATTTTAAAAGTCTGATTTTAGGTTTAAGGTTTAGTTCACTCAAAAATGAAAATTACTCACCCTCGTGTCACTCCAAACATGTAAGACCTTTCATCTGCAGAACACAAATCAAGATATTAGTGCTCTCTTACCTCCATACACCTGAGTTACCATCTTCCACCATTTTGAAGAGTATCCCAGAACTTTACGTTCAGCATTTCTCTGCGCACAAAAAGTATTATTGTTTTTTTTTTGTTTTATGAAATTACAGTTGAACCACTGTCACATGTCACATTTATCAATGTTTAAGTGTTGTGTTCTTATTTATTAGGACAAAATACTACAGAATTGAAGTTGCCTAGTTGCAAGTATTTGCAGGACTGCTCAAATAATGCCTTGAACATTTCTCAAACTGTTTTTTCTCTGTTTTGTTTTTTTCAGGGGTGTTGTATCTGCAGTATGGAGATGACACAAAGCAGATACGCATGCCTAATGAGATAACAAGTGTAGATACAATCAGAGCTCTGTTCGTTAGTGCCTTCCCTCATCAGCTCAACATGAAGATGCTGGAGTCACCCAGCACCGCCATCTATGTGAAAGACGAGACCAGAAACGTGTACTACGAGCTCACTGATGTCAGGTGAGTGCGTGAGTTTCAGCCTCCTTAAAGTTTCAACAGCTTACTATCTTCCTTCCTCATTCCACACGGCCTGCATCCTCTAGTTCTGTGACATCGCTTAACATAGGAAGTGACCTTCTTCGAAGTCCAAGTGCACCTCTTCCTTTTTCTATTGCTTTTTCCTTGAGAACCAACTCAGTTATTGAATCTCACATGCATTAGTGTTACAGGAAATGTGCAGTTGTTAATGTGTTGAAAATCAATGTTCTGTTATCATTTACTCAACTTTATGTTGTCTGTGGGGTTTCACTGCTTGTGGAACATAAACGAAGATGTTTAGCAGAATGTTCATGCATTGTTTTTTTTTTATTAAAAGACAAAACAACAAAAGAAGCCTAAATGTGTAATAACCACAGTCCATTCAACGTGTGCATTTGATTCCAAATCTACCATAATATGATGGCTTTATGTGAGCAACACATTGAAATGTAAGCTTTATTTGCTGAAAAGGCCATGACTTTCAAATCCTATTTGTTATACTAAGACTGCATGTGAGTTTGAACAGCATGACGGTAAATAAATGAGGCAGACTTTTCATTTTGTGGGAAAGTTATTATCTTATATGGAACTATAGCCGTTAAAAATCTTTATCATGTTATATTTCTATGAAACGGTTTAGATAGAAAGTAAGCCACCCTCTCTATGAACAGAACATTGTATTTAGATTTCATTTGAACCGAATTACTGTCTCATACCTCGCAGCATTTGTTTCTTTGACTTAAAACCAATAAACCTGACTGTCTATCATGCATCGCCCACCAGCACAGCTAATGTTAACATAGCACTTATGTCACACTTCAAACAAACACTCCTACATCTTTTTCGCTCTCGTTCTCTGGTCTTTCGTTTATCCCTCCACCTTTAGTCTAGAAACACTTGCTGTATGTCTGCATTGCTTTCCTTATTGTATTTTCCTCTCGACCTATTTGCAGAGTAAACCAAAACACATTCACATTTGAAAAACCCCATGTAATGGAGTTTTGTGACTTTTAGCCCATGTCTATGTGCTAGTGTACGGCTAAAAGTTGACAAAACTGTACACTACTGTTAAAAGGTGGTATAATATATTCAGTGTTTTTGTTAGACGTCTTTTATTCTCACCAAGGCTGCATTTATTTGATCAAAATGCAATAAAAATAGTAATCCTGTAAAATAGTAATAAAGATTTTCCATTCAAATATATTTTAATTTATTCCTATTTATTCCTGTGATGACCAAGTAAAACCTTAAGCAGCCATTACTCCAGTTATCAATGTTAAAAAGTGGATTAATGTTCTAGTTAAGCATTTATTTAAAATATATATATTTAGTAGCATTATAAATGTCTTGACTGTTATTTTTTGTCACTTAATGTAATGCATCCTTGCTAAGTGAAACATTAATTAGTCCATCTCTTTACGTTTCCGAAGTGATGTAACTTGCACTTTGATACGACTCCTTTTCTATCAAGGCTGTAAATCTGAATTACAGCCACATGACCACATATCAGACTACATGAGAAAAATACTCACGTCACTTTACACAGATAGGTTTCATACACAGAGCTATCTTGGTAGACGGAGACTTAACCTAAATAGACAAGTTCGGTTACTTAGTAGACAGTTAATGTTTTTGCTCCATCCTGTATTAGTAAATCATTCTTGGACCAACAGAGAAGTGACGTCTGGACATTAACGGACAACTCAAACATGGATCTTGTCTCTGAGAGCCGTAGCCTCTCACCTCCATCTCCAGTTTCTCCCTCCAGCTCGTCTATGTCTCTGAGCGAATCGTTTCATTCTCGCGATTCCTTCGACCTTTCTCGCTGTCACTCTCCGCTCTCACGTGTTGACATCCCATCAGCCCTTTTGCACCCCGCTGTGGCAGAGCTGAGGGGCCGAACTTTGAGGCACCATGCCCGACCCCGTTCGGATGGTGATATTTGGTCTGCATATGTAACTGATCTGGATTTTTCCCAACACAGGAGCATCACAGATCACTCCTGCTTGAAAGTGTACCACAAAGATCCAGCGCACGCCTTCAGTCATGGAGCCCGGCCAAGCAATGGAGACGCAAGGGTGAGTGCCAACATTTTTGTTAAGAAAAAAGTCTTAATGGAGAGATCTTTTCTTGAAAAAATAGACTACAAAACTGGATTTGTACTTGATCTTTATATTGTGAAATGTATAATTGTGATTTAAAGTGCAAAACAGATACCTATTAGCAGTAGATAAAAGGCAATATGTAATAATTTTTGGAGTTTGGGAGCTCTAGTTAGCTGGGTTTTGTTAAAGATGGGAACTTTGCTATTGTTCAAAGTTTTGAGGTTAGTACGATTAAAAGTACTAATTCATTTCAAATATATATATAAACACATTTTCCAGTTTTAATCCTTTAGGCTGTTTAGGCACCAAACATGTGCCTGTAATATATAATTTGATGTCTGGATAATCATTTTTAGATTTGCTAAAGATTAACTGAGGTTGTTAAATTAATGATGTTTTAAAGATTAACCTAAACTTACAAATAGAATAAATAAGCATGAGCAATTCTATTTACAATATCAACTAAATATCCAGTATTGATTTATACCAAATAATTAAAATCCCTAATATCAACAAATAACTGCTGTGATTCCAATATTTATGATATTTAACAACCATGTGTCTGGTAGACACAATCCTAAACGTGCATAAGTATAGAGTGCCTCCCTACTTTTTCAAACAGCACACTAACTACTTGATTTTGAAAATATGCTCTTTTGCAAATCCTCTGTAATGCCCACATGTTGCCACTTTTTATTTTTTGGCATGCTCAGTAGAAAGAGCGAACTGAGGACATCATTTAAATAACAGGTCCCTACTCGGCCTCCAGTCTTCTGTTGGGCCGTCTCCAGGGGTATCTCTGCTCTTCACAGTTAGAGTCACCCCCACCCCGGTCACCCCATTCCAATCCTTTCATGTCCGTCTTTGTCCCCCGGGCCTAATTTCAGGGGGATTGGATCAGGATTGAAGCAGAATTGGTGGAAGCGCTGAATAGAAAGCAAAGGCTTTTTCCTCGTTCCTTTTCCTCCCATAATCCCCTCTAATCTCTTGCCATGCCGGCCGTGTTTGTTTGGCAGTGATGTAACGGAAATTAGATCGCAAGGCTTTCATTTTCTCTGTGTGTTTCCCCAAATTTAACAAGGTAGCCCCAGACTTTTGTCTGTGGTAATCCCCGGTCTGGCTTTGACCAACTCGCTCAGCTAATATGCATTTGATTAGAGCTTTAGACACTGCCATAAGAGCCCTTAAGGGAAGTTCCAGGAAGTGAAGGACTTTACTCACTATATTTTGTTTGATTTTTGTTTTAAGGCTCTTATTAACATTGTGTGTCGTTTTCAAGAGTATGCGTTAGAAGTTAGAAGTTGAAAGGCTTATTGTTTGTGTCACATGTCCGTGTCTAAGTGGATTAAAGTATGTTGTGTGATGACTTACATTTGTATACGTACACATGAGAGAGAGAGAGAGAGAGAGAGAGAGAGAAGGAGTACAAAAGACAGAAACTATTATCTGTTCTCTGACAAGAGAGTGAGAACATGTTCTACAGATAATTGGCAAAGTTCACAGAAATAGTGTCAGCATTGTGGCCGTTTACAGAGAAGTCAAGATACATTTTTTAATTTATGAAATATACATCTTTTATGTGGCATTATGACTAAGCTTTGTGCGTTAGTCAGACAAATGTGTGGCTGTGCAAGTGTTAAGTGTCAAGATAAGTATAATCAGCAAAAACTAACAGACTTTACTACAGAGCTGTGTCGTTGTGAGGGGGTTCCTATTAAAAATCCTGTTGCACCTTCAAGAGGTTATTGCATAACCGCTATCAAGGCTAAGTTTTGAGCAAGTTCTCACATGCTTTACCATGTGACCGTCACGGATCATTGGTTTGACGCCCAGCTCATATCGTGTTGGCTATAAAAACACAGAAGCCACTTTGCACGAATAGGCTGTAAAATAAAACCTGACAAATTAAATGCATCTATTTTTGCAACAAATGATTAGTGAAATAGGGTCTTTAACTGTCAGAAAATAATTAACCATTATGGAGAATGCTCCAAATGCTTTTTTGTGTGATTTTAATTAGGATATTATTACAGAGACAGAGGAGGGAAAGACTAAAAGGCGGTCTAAGGCCCTGTTTACACTAGTGCATTTTAAAACTGAGTTTTAGAATGAAAACAATGCTGGTCTACACTGTTTAACCCCAATTTTACAGACAAGATGTGATGCTAGTTGAGGAAAGCCAGAGCCAGTCTGCAGATTAAAGCTGACAGATTCCACAGATAATTGGGTAGTGTATGATGGTCACAGACCCCGACTTTTTAGTTTCATCCAGTCTGCGGTTATCAAACAGGCTTGATATTTTTAGCCATTTTTTAACATTTGTATTCACTTTTCATGCATCTCCTTGCAGCGCGACATTTCTGCATGAGTGCATGTTGTTAAGTGTATGATTCCTAATGTATTAAAAACTTTTCAGATTTTAAAAGCCTAAACTTGACAGTACATATGACTTTAATCTCTCGTCATCCAATTAAAAAGCAGGAAATCCAAAACATAGCCCTTTGATGTCACATGAGAGTCATTCCGCTTCTATCTTCCCCTTCTATGGAAAAAGGAAGCATTGGATAACAACACACAGCAGTGGATGTTCATAAACAATGATCCTTGTGTGCATGAAACCTGAAAGTGAATCAATATGCCAATGAAAACCTTAGCATATAATTATTTGTTGATATGTAAAATAAGACACGTAGTTAATGGTTTATTGACTCATCTTTGTCAGGCATGACAAGCTAAACTACATATTGTATAAACATGGAAATAGATCCAGTAGGAAGGATTGCCTGCAAATCTCCTTGTATAATTGTGTTTGGTTCAGTAAATCAAATAATTTGAGGTTGATTTGAAGCCAGAACACACATATGATGAAGGGTACACTCAAACACACACACTCTGATGTTTTGAACACAGTTGCTTTTGTAACTGTCAGGGGACAAGAGCTCCATTATGCTTTCATCCAGAGCTTATATTGAAGAACACTTACACACACATGTGAATAAGCAAACACATACGCAAACACATGATCAGGCCTTCTCAGTTCAACCAGGCATGGAGATACTCAGACAGATTTAACAGACTAATGAAATAAGCTCTGCACCTGTTCAAACACACTATTTCTGTCTGTGTCTCTGTCAGAGAGAGAGGAAGAAAGAGGCTTGATCATTGTCGTAACTTCCTGTTGAAACTTTAGGCCTAAAACATAAAGTGAATGGATTGCAGCAGAGTGAAAATTTATTTAATTCACTGACATAATGGTAAAATACCAAATTACTGAAATCTGTTGTTTGCCTTTATATCATAAAAGATATAAAGGCAAACATAAAAGATAAAGTCACCCAATGAATCAAATTTCATCACAAGTAGCTTTTCCATAAGTTGAGATAAATGCTAATATATCGATATATATATAAAGTGTTAAATGTTTTATTCACACAAATACAAAATGGCATCATGGTAGCTCAAATGGCTGGAATACACTGCAGGACTTCTTACCGACTCAAAGTAAAACTGGGCACCATACACTACACGATCGAGGATCATACACAGACTTTAAAGTTGTTTTGAAAACAACAAATTCATGCAGAAACGTGCGCCATGTTGCTAGGAGATGAATGACAAATGAAACCAAATGTGTTCTAAAATTGCCTGAAAATATCAAACATGTTTGATATCCTCCATTTGGATGAAATCAAAGTCTGAAGCTAAAAAATCTGTCTGTGACCATCATACACTACCCAATGTTTTGTGGAATCTGTCACCTTTAATCTACAGGCTGGCTCTGACTTTCCTCAAACTAGCATTAACTCAGGGCAAAAAATCAGGGCAAAAATCACAGAGTGCATTCCAGGCCTAAGATAACGCAATAAACATTAAGTTAGAAATAGATGAATCTTACACTCTTAAAAATAAAGGTGCTTCACGATGCCATAGAAGAATCTTTTCGTCTAAATGTTTAGACAGAAACTCTTTGTGCTGGTCCACCATCTGATCTGGATACAGAATGAATAACAGAATAAGAGAGAGACAGACTAATATTAGCATAGATGCCATTCTCTTTGCGATGAAGCTTTGTAGCATCGGGCGTTAAGGGGAGTGTTCACGGTTCCGGCTGATCTAATTAGTACAGCCTAACAATCCTTTAAACTGATTCAATTAATAAATGTGTTTTAGTGTGTTAAGTGTAAGAGTAAAGAGATGTGTCTTTAATCTAGATTTAAACTGACAGAGTGTGCCTGCCTCCCGAACAGTATCAGGTAAATTGTTCCAGAGTTTGGGTGCTAAATAGGAAAACAATATGCCACCCGCAGTAGATTTTTCATCTCCAGATTGCTCATAAGTGGTCAACAAATGTGAAGTGTTACACAGAGACTTCTATAGGTTAGAATTTGTCAGTTTGTGGTGTAATGGTAAATGTAAAAGTATTTACTGTAGAACCCTGTATAGTAAGGAAACTTACCATTAGCCAATATCTCACCGCGAAAGTTTTAGTCTTTTACTATTAAAATTAAAAAGATCAAGTGTCTGTGTGTTGAACATCCAGCCGTTAATTTAATTAAAATGATTTAATGAGATTGTTTAAACAGTAGTGCACATTTCAAGATATGAATCTCTGTATCCATATCTACACAAACACACACACACACACACACATCTAAGCTCATATGCATGCAGCTGTGTGCCTGAGTCCCAGTCTGTTAAAACAGCAAGCAGATTATTGTGCAGCATGACTGACCACAGTTTACAGACGACTGTTAATTTGAAACAGACCCATAAAACCCAATGCAGGCTGCTAAATTCTGCATCGATGTATGGTCAAACTAGTCTTGTTTTGACTGTCTGTCTGCATGAAGTTTGGTCCAATTTGCAGATCACTCTGACCAAAAACTGGCTGAAGTTTTGTATTTGCAGCATTCAAGACGTTTTTTTCCAAAATCGACCATCTCAAAGGTCTGTGTCCAGAGGCATCTTTTTCCAACACTTAAACTTTCTGGTTGGAGGTTTTACCAAGGCCTTGTGGCCATTTATCTAAGATAGAGAAAGCAAAAGACATAGAAAATGAGTGGGAAAAGGGGGCATCAGAATTTGTCTTTAATCCCTCTTGGGCCAAATTCAAACCAAATGTTCTCATTCCGTCATCTTTTGATTTCTTTATTTATCACAGGTTTAATGTTTCATGTCAGCCTTCCTCCAGCAAATTCTCTACCTTTTAAGGTAATGCACAGAGAAAACGAAGAGATGAGAACCTGGAGAGGTTGAGACAGGCAAGAATTTTCATGTTATTTAGACAATGTTGCTCAGGTAACATCTGGAGGTGATTTTTATGCCTTCCACTGTATCAAACTCTAACAAATCTGCTCTCTGTTCTAACACACATTACATGCAGACACACACACAACACTGCCATTGGTATTTTCACCACCATCAACCACAAAATGGTTTTAAGCCTGTTTTTTTAATCTTTTGCTGTATTGTGTCAGTAGGTAATATAAGTTAACATTTCCAAACACTTAATTAATTGCCGTTAATTGTAATAGGTCAGTGCTTAGTACTGTAGCAGGTCTCATGAAGCATCTTGGAGACATTGCAACAGTTCTTCTGGATTTAGTCTGTCTCATTTTGTTCTGTTTCTTCGTGTCATTCCAGAATAGACTGTATAATGACGAGATCAGATCTCTGTGTGGAGTACTGCTTGTCAGATTTGTGCATACAAAAATCTCCTGGATTATTACAATTAATGGCAAAAGGAACGTTTGGAAATGTAAAGTAATATTTCCTAACTATACAACAAAAGATAGAACACAAATGTTTTCAACACTGACAGCCAAAATTAGCTAATTTAAATGTTTTCTGAACGATCAAGTAGTGAGATGCATAAAGCTGCAAAGAAAATGACATTTAATACATGAAATCTCAAAATATATAAAAATAGAAAACGGTTGAAGTTGTTGTGTTTTATAGTACTCATGTTTCTAATACATTTTTGCTCAGATAATGGCAGTGTTAATGAAGAAGAGAGATGGCAGGAAATGCTGGACATTTCTACATGTTGTGGGAGGAAATGAGATTTAATGTTTTTCTGGCTTTCTGTCTTTACATGTTTGAAGTGGTAAAAGTGGTAAGTGAACTGCATATTTATTCATAGGATTCACCACCTATGATATGATGTTGAAAAGTAGCATGCTGGTGTCCTGAGGCACATGAAGACTTGGAAGTCTCACCTGTTCTGGGTGTAGCCTGAACGCTGACTCACCCCAGCACAATACTCTCATTGTTTGCAATTCAGAGAAGCAGGGCAATGTTTCGAACCAAAGAACATCACTCTGTCGTCTTTCTATTATTTGACAAAGCTCTTTGGCTTAAAGGCGCGTTCTTGTCTGTTTCTTCTGTATGTCTCTATTTTGTTTGTTTTCTATTTTTGGTTGATGCAGACATGTTCAAAAATAAATGCTTTGCTGTCTACTGCCTTCATAAGCAGCTGCCTTCTGAGGTGTGTACGAATTAAAATGGAACCTGATTTGATTTGGTACTATCGCTTTAAATGAGTTACTGGTTTAAAAAAAAGGCTTTGTGCTTAATGAAATTGGCCCTGAGGTGATGGAAAAGTCTGAATGACTGTTTTGTTTCTCTGTCATTTTTGCGTACTGAAAAACGAACACATTTAGTTTCACTCTAAACCAGTTTTTCTCTGAATTCTGTCCATCAGTCATATGGTTTTTCCTGTTGCTCCTCATTGCTGAGTTTGGAGCCGGATGCATCTGAGTTTATCTGTCTAGTATCCTCAGGCGTGAAGTTCTGCATTCTGAAGTGCACTGATCGGAAATCTTTCATCCGCTCAGGTCATATCTGAAATCTCAGTAGCTTGTTATTTTATTTGTGTTGCATGCAGTTACTTATTAGATGCAGATACTACTTTTTAAGTGATCTTAATGGTTTTATGTTGTTGTTTTTTCCCCTCTCTCCATCTGTTGTGTTTACTGCCTGTTATTTTTGAATGAAATGGCAGTTGGTAAACTGGTAGCATTGCTTTATGAATGCACACTCTGTTTAAAGCAATACTTTATCCACCTATACCTTTAATTACATTGTGGGATTAAAGCATGACCACCTATGTCTCAGTGCACACACACACATACTTGCCCAGTTTTTCCAAAATATGAGCTTCCATCTGAAGCGTATTAGTGTGATTAGTCTACTCTGGGGGACCTTCTTGGGTGGCCAAGTGAGATCAGGCTGCCCATGTGTGCTGCCTGTTTAAAAACCAGCATAGTTACAGGTGCTTAAGATGGAGCACAATGACATATTATTTGATCCAGGCAGAAGGGTTTTTTTGAAACCATGAATACCGTGATCACTCTGACTTCTTTCAGCCCTTTCATTTCACATGTGAGATGGAAATGTAACACTTCTTTCTCACTGTGATGAATGAACAAAAAAGCCTTTAGACTAAACTAGAGCATTGAAGATCACATGGACCCCATTTTTGTGTGTATTTGTCAGTGTTGTTATTGTTAAATGAATAACTACAACTTTTAAAAAATATTATTGCTTATTGAAATAAATCTGAAATAGTACCTAAGTATTAGATGGCAAACAGAAACACTTAAAATGAGAAATGTTGTCCTGTCAACTTCCTGAAATAAGAAAGGCAATAGTACTGACATTGCCAAAATTAAAACTGAAAAATTAAACAAAAAAATTAAGCTAAGTAGAAAATGTAAAAAAAAAAAAAAAAAAAAAATGCAATAAAGTTAGAATACAAAAGCACATAACAAAATTGCTAAAATGAAAATTAAAACTAAACTTTTTAGTTTTTAACTTTTTATTTTTAGTGATTTTTTTTCTCAAATTTTCTTAATTTTTTTTTTAGAGTGATTACATTATGGTTCTACATTTAGAAAAATATTAAGAAATATTATTTAAAGGTCAAATCATCAGGTATTTTTTTTAGATTTCACAATGGATCATTTTATTTCTTTATTTATTTTCTCTTTCTGCATAACCCTCTTTCTGCATTAACTTATTAAATACAGGCTATTTTATAAAATACTGTTTTGACTTTTTCTGTTTGCATCACATATTTGAATGCATAATGTGCAATTCAAAAATTGTATTTTCCTTAAATCTTAAACCAGGCTTAATCTGACTAAAAGACCAACCATGACCAGCAAACTAGTTTAGGCTGGTTTATAAGTTTTAATTCAGCTGGGTTTGTTTTGTTTGAAATGTAAAATATTTTGTCTATTTCTCTCTCATTCAGGTTCACAGAGACATGATGTATGCTGGACCGAGTGGTCATCCTCTCCGGCAGCCCCCGATGGGTCCTCCTCCACCCCATATGCAGGGCTCCATGTCCCCAACCACACCTCATGCGATGCCTCCCTCCCCATCCCGTATCCCCTTCGGCCCACGCACATCAGGCAGTGGTGTTGCCACGATGCCACGTGAACGAGCAGGACACACACTCTCCGCCCCCCCTCGCGCATCCTCCCCTTGCCCAAGCGCCATCCTCGAGCGGCGCGACGTCAAACCTGACGAGGACATAGCTGCAAAGAGCATGTCGCTGCCTGCCCGAGCAGAAAGTCATTATGCTGACCCTTATATGTTACATCATCATGTCCCGCCCCCTGACACAGTAGACCACGCCTACCACCGCGCCACCATGCGCTCTTACAGTAACCCCGGCGTTCCCATTGAGCCCCCAGACCATCCTTCACTCTTCCGACAAAAAAGCAGGAAGTATACAGACAGCCAGCTACCCATGCTAGGCTCCAAAACCCCGCCCCCTTCCCCACACCGGATGGGCGAGATGCGAGTGATGGATATTCACACAGTCCAACCGCAGAGTTCAATGACTCTAGAAAGGGCATCACCTATCCGACAATCATTTCGGAAGGAGGCTCCTCTTGCTATGGATACCATGGTAAAGGCAAGGGGTGGTATGGGGTCTCCGGCCACCCCTGAGCTTCAGGTTCACAATCCTCTTGCCCCCCCAGCAGACCCTCAGACACGGTAAGTCATCATTATGACTAAATGAGAATATTTAAGCATGAAAATAACTAACTTTCCAACTACAACATCCCAGTGTACATCAGCATCCGTGATGTGTTCATTCATATTCTAACTCTGCATCAGTTTTTTGTCTTTCACTGCATCATGGCATTCCCTAACTGCACCCAAAACACATCGACAATGTCTTGTCTAAGTACTAGCAGCTATTATTGAATGTGTGTGTTAACGTTTAAATTGAAATGTTTAACAAACTAGTCGATTACGCTAACCAAAATCCAAAAGAGAGTCAAAAAAGAGTCGCCTAATGGTTGAACTAGGTATTGCAGTCCAAATTGAAAATACTGGAGAGGGTTTTTTCACCAGGCCCCTCCTGCTCAGACTGGACGCACATGCAGGTTGCCAGATTTACAGCACCAACAGAATTGAGCGCATAAGATGACGAATGAAATGAAATACGCTGTGTTTTCCGCCAACTGGCAACCCAGGGTGCCAAAATACAATTAGGTAAACTGGCAGTGGGCTCAGAAAAAAAAATAAAGACAGACATTCCATCCGGGAATGCACATTTTCATAGAATAGCATTGTTTTTCAGATAAACAAGTGATAATGTAGCATGCTTCTTAAAAATCTGCAAAAATATTATAGTATTATTATGCTTTGGAAAACTTACAGCACTTTTAAATGATTTTGTTGTCCACTTATGATACTTTTAGTAATAATATATTTGTTTTAAAATGTAAGATTAGGATGACAGTAGTATGGAACATATAAAGCAAAACATACATGTACAGAAAATTTAAATAGTTAGCCTATTTGTAATGTTAGGTAGCTGCAGTGTCAAATATATACCTATTATGTTCATGTGCAATTTTTAGGGTTGATACTTAGGGTTTTGGTTTGTCTTCAAAAATACAGTTTTACGTAACTTAGAAAAAGACTTTGAACTGTAATTCAGTCTGCTTTGTTTTATTGTGCTGGTTAAGTGGACTTAATCGTGCCTTTTATGTTTGTCTGTGCCTTGTAAGTCAGATTTATTGTGCTTGGCGATGTACTCGCTGACTGAGAACAGTCAATACACAGAGTCAACATGCTAAACTGTTTTTAAAGGGCAGAGCACATGCAGGCCAGACGTTTCTAACAGTATCCTGTAGAGCAGAGAAATAGTGGTTCGATGTGTTTGTTGGAGCAGAAAGGGCAAATAGGCAGTTTAGCATTTTTTTTAAAGACTTTAGTTAGTTATTGTTTGAAAAGTTAATGTTTTTGATTTATTTTGTGTATTTTTTATGTACTACAAAGATCATAGTCCGGAGTCCAGATCTTACTCCCTTTCACTAAATGCCTTTTTTTTTAAATAGGACTGACCTTAATTCAAGGAAGTATTTTATAACTGAAAAGTGGTGAATATGTTGCCAAGAGATTTTTTTAAGGTGTGAAAAATTGACATTTTAGTCAAAATGCTATATTAGCCGGTTACTATATCTGTCTTTTTATTAATGATGAATGAGTAAAATGGCCTAAGATGTCTCAGGAGTCACACAGTCCTGCTGTTATTTCAGTTAACCCCCCCACCCCCACCCCACTGGTCTCCACACATGCCCCATCAGTAGTAAGCATGCGATATGCTCTATCTCTCTGCAGAGAGAGAATGAAGGCCATGGAGGAGCAAATAGCCAGTCTGACTGGTCTTGTGCAGCACGCTCTCTTAAAGAGCCACAGCACTAACAGCAACAAGGAACACCCCAGGTAAGCAGAGCAGGCTGGGTAACGTAGTTCCCAGAATATCAAATCGATTCTCGAATCAAATAAGGAAAGAAAAAGGAGGAATATGGTGGATTAAAGGTGGTGGTATTCAGACAGTGAGTGTTTGAAAAAAACGTTGTGGGTTATATAACTACTAACTCTGCATGAACTAAATTAACGGTAACACTTTAAAATAACTACACACTATGAATGATTAGTTAAGCATTAGTAAGAATTTATTTAATCCTTTATGTTCCAACATTATTATGCATTAGTAACAAAGTACAAGTGCAGCTATAAATGCCTTGTTCTCAAGCATATATATAATGTTTAATAGTATTTTCATACTTTATTAATGATCAGTTTATCATTTTTTAAATTAATAGTTCTGTATCCCTCTGTGTTGTGTTTGTTTATGTTTTCTGATAGGAAGATAACTGAGCCTTAAAATCTCTTTCACAAAATTGACAAAATCTCTTGTTTAGATATGCTTAAATCAAGCTGTGTTTATAAACTTCTTACTAATGACAATTACTGTTGGAACAATGCTTTATAAAGGAGGAACAGATTATTTACTAATGCTTAACTAATGATTCATAGCGTGTAGTTATTATAAAGTGTTACCAAATTAACCTGTTCTCACAGTAACTGGTGCCTTTACCAATGGCAGTGCTTGTGCCACTGTAACACAGACTAACCGCAAGTGTTTGTCGAGTGATCTGTGCGTGTGTGTGTATACATGTGAATATGTGCATTCAGTCAATTTATATCTCTTGCATTTTTCCAGTGAGAAACCAGTCAAATCTGGATCACCGGCTCATAGCACATCTAGCACAGGTAAATTTCCTGTCTCCATTGCTTCCAGGCCTCATCTGTTAGTTTCAAGTGGTCAACATACATGCTTATTTATTATTAGTGATATAAGGCAAGTTCTGTAATACCGTTAATACTCCTTGATATCATTTAAAGCCAAGTTTTACAATATCTCAGAAATATTTAATTTGACAAACTTTGCAAAAGCAAACCTTGGGGAAAGCAGCAGTGTGATCTTCTAAAGTGTGCGTTTGTAGACTTTATAAAAATGTGTGTACAATCAAACGTTTTGTGTGCTTGTTTCAAGTGAATGTTTTTTGTCATGTTTACATATAATTTCAAATAATACAGTTATTATGCATGTGTTTTTACTATATTTGAATTAAAATGTATGGTTTTATATCGGCCAGCCTGCCCCTTAAGATATTGTCATTGGCCATAAAAACAAAAAAACAACATTGATTGACCACTATTTGTGTGTGTGAGTGTTTGTATGGCGGCTCTTGCAGCAGCAGAATGTAATGCAGTGGCTGTTGTGCATCTCAAAAATCCCATCCAATCTCTCCCACTCATCTGTCACTCAGAATTGCAGCCTGCCACATGTTTCCCACTGTTTCCACACATACACGCTGACGTGAACACAGAGAGCGAGTCAGTCAAACAGCATAAGCCACAAAAGAACAAACATGTCTACACGCTGTCTTGCGCACTCACATAAATATGTACTTTTGCAAGAACTGACCTGAAATGCTGTACTTTCAGTTATGCTCAGTGGAGTTTGAAATTTAATCTTGGTAAATGTTATGGCCAAATATGGTACAATAACAAATATCAAAGGGCCAATATACAGTGGGGCAATAAGGTATTTAGTCAGCCACCTATTGTGCAAGTTCTCCCAAGATGAGAGAGGCCTGTAATTTTCATCATAGGTATACTTCAACTATGAG
Organism: Enteromius trimaculatus; assembly: GCA_032361065.1. Lineage (NCBI taxonomy): Eukaryota > Metazoa > Chordata > Actinopteri > Cypriniformes > Cyprinidae > Enteromius > Enteromius trimaculatus. Next base: position 6,273,566 of record JAUMHP010000082.1, on the reverse strand, counting down.
ATACAAAATAAGAAAAAGAAATCCAGAAAATCACATTGTAGGATTTTTAAATAAATAATTCCTTGTAAAAATCCTCGGTAAAATAAGTATTTGGTCACCTACAAACAAGCAAGATTTCTGGCTCTTACAGACCTGTAACTTTAAGACGCTCCTCTCCACTTGTTACCTGTATTAATGGCATCTGTTTGAATGCCATTAATACAGTCACACTCCAAACTCCACTGTGGCCAACACCTAAGAGCTGTCAAAGGACACTAGAAACAAAATTGTAGACCTGCACCAGGCTGGGAAGACTGAATCTGCGATAGGTAGCAGCTTGGTGTGAAGAAATCAACTGTGGGAGCAATTATTAGAAGATGGAAGACCACTGATAATCTCCCTCGATCTGGGGCTCCATGCAAGATCTCACCCCGTGGGGTCAAAATGATCACAAGAACTGCAAAAATCCCAGAACCACACAGGGGGACCTAGTGAAAGACCTGCAGAGAACTAAGACCAAAGTAACCACGGCTACCATCAGTAACACACTGCGTCGCCAGGGACTCCAGGCCTGTCTAGTTTGCTAGAGAGCATTTGGGTGATCCAGAAGAGGACTGGGAGAATGTCATATGGTCAGATGAAACCAAAATATAACTTTTTGGTAAAAACTCAACTTGTCATGTTTGGAGGAAAAAGAATGCTGAGTTGGATCCAAAGAACACCATACCTACTGTGAAGCACGGGGGTGGAAACATCATGCTTTGGGGCTGTTTTTCTACAAAGGCACCGGGACGACTGATCCGTGTAAATGAAAGAATGAATGGGCCATGTATCGTGAGATATTGAGTGAAAACCTCCTTCCATCAGCAAATGCATTGAAGATGAAACATGGCTGGGTCTTTCAACATGACAATGTTCCCAAACACACCTCCCGGGCAACAAAGGAGTGGCTTCTCAAGAAGCATTTCAAGGTCCTGGAGTGGCCTAGTCAGTCACCAGAAATCTTTGGAGGGAGATGAAAGTCTGTGTTGCTCAGCGACAGACCCAAAACATTACTGCTCTAGAGGAGATCTGCATGGAGGAATGAGCCAAAATACCAGCAACAGTGTGTGCAAACCTTGTGAAGACTTACAGAAAATGTTTGCCCTGTCATTGCCAACAAAGGCTATATAACAAAGTATTGAGATTAAAAATTTTTTCATTGACCAAATACTAATTTTCCACTAAATTCGCAAAAAAATTTGTAAAAAATCCTACAATATGATTTGTGGGAGAGTGGGAGATCTTGCACAATTGGTGGCTGACTAAATACGTTTTTGCCCCACTATATGTGAATATGTATTTGTTAAGGGACTTAAATTGATTACATCAACAGAAAAACTTTTTTAATGTTTAAAATTTGGATCATCACATCACATGTCTAGCAATCCATCTACATCTATATGTCTATGTCAAACAACTATGTTGTCACACATACATTTGAGAGCCTAGTTTGACTTCTTATGATGAAATGCTTTAGTTTGTGATTGTAGATCATGTCATGTGTTTTTGTGTTTTGTTTAGGAGGTTCTCCCGTATTAGCACCAAAAGTTGCTGCAGCACCACCTGAGCATAGCCCCGCCCCTACACCACCACTAGGCCCCGCCCCATTGCACGTTAACCTACACCTGTTCAGGAGGAATGTCTCTGAGCTCCGCCTCCAACTGCAACATATGAGACAGTTACAGGTACAGAAAGTCAGTCAATATATCAAGAAACCTGCTGTTATAAAATGCATTTTGTCCCAGATTTGTTCAACAGGTGTTTAAAAAACAACATTCATGACTCGTAGAGTATTGTGACATTTACGTTTATTAAATTTATTAATATTCAGGGCAAAATTATTTGATAGATTCGCATTAAAACCATTATAACATACACTATAGTTAAAAAATGTGGGGGTCAGCAAGAAATATTTGACCTTTATTTAGCAGGGATGCAAAATAATTAATCATCACTGTAAGACACAAATAATGTTACCAAATAAAAGTAAATGTGTGTGTTTTTCAGCTTCAGAATCAGGAGTGTGTTCGTGCTCAGATAAAGCGTGCGGAACAAGAGATCAGTGTGAAGCTGGCTGAAATGCTGAGACGACAGGAAGATCCGACACAGAAACAGAGGACACTGGTAGAGGAAGACAGACACCGATATCTCAGCATGCAGGAAAGAGTTCTCACCCAGCTGGGGTACGACTCACACACACACTCTCCATGGAATCTGAAATTCACTTTACTGTGGGCAAACAAATGCCTTTTAAATAAAAAATAATTGTTTGTACGATCCATTACAGCCCCTTTTTTAACTCATGGTCCTGTCCACCCTGCTGCGTGTAAACTGTAATTAAATCCCACTTTAATTTAACTGGTTAACAAACGTGTTCTCCAGACAGCTTTAAACATGCACAACTGAACTCAGTGGGAATAAACACTAGGCTGATATCAGGAGCAGCATTAACACTCTGTTTTCCTTGGTTTTACGCCAGTGCCCAGTCAGCAAAGGTCTCTGGGTGCCTGTGAGCAGTGAATCGTTGAGCCAACAAGGACAGTTTGACTTTTACACGTGTGGCAGCTTAGGAATGTGGCATCAAAACAACAGATTTCTCCTCTTTGTAAAAGGAGAAACATTAGCAAACTGCCTCATCTTATGTACCAAATTACACATCATTTATATAATGCTGTATTTAGTTTGATGTAGCGTATAACATTAACTGTGATGCTTGCTTGTAACCTAAGATGAGTGTAATAGACGGCATCATAAAATCAATTAATAAATAGTATAAATCAATTTAAACTTTTAAAGTGTAAAAAGTGCTTACTTGACATTTCAGATTTATATAATATTATATAATTAGTCTGTAACTCTTTAAAACATGGTATAAAACACATAAAAAAAATGAAAGGTATAAAAATGAGCTTCATATTGCTGGTGTCTGGTATTGAGGCACTCATATTAACATGATACAATAAACATTTTTAAACAGACTCAGTAAAGTTTAAAAAGATATTATTTATATATATATATATATATATATATATATATATATATATAGTGCTGTCAAACAATTAACCGCATCCAAAATAAAAAATTTTGTTTATGTGTACATACTGTGTATATTTATTATGTATAAATAAATACAAATATATGCATGTATATATTTAATAAAATGTTTAGGTTTATATATAAAATATATTATATGAAATATAAGAATGAACAATTGTGATTAATCGTTTGACAGCAGTAATATATGTATGTGTGTGTTTAAATATATATATGTGTGTGTTTGTGTGTGTGAATGTGTATTTATATGTGTTGTGAGTTATGTTTTTGTAAATAAACTGTACAAAAATAATGTACATATAAACTGTGTTGTACAAAAGGCATGGTCTAACATAAGCAAATCATCATGGCTATAATGTAATGAATGATGTCATAAGTTTTTAGCAGCTAAGACCAAGACACATTTGGTGGCAAAAATGTCAAGAGCATAATGTGAAATCTGCACTGCCCTCTGGTGTCATAATATTGTAATTTCAACACTAAAAATACGTTTATGTGTGTGGATTGGCTCATCAGTAATAATATAAGATATTTGCATTGCTATTTGTGTCATAAGTGTCCCGTGTGTTTGTGTGTAGGGATCTGGAGCAGTATGTGGAGACACTGAGGACGGACTCCAGTCCTGCTGTGTCTCAGAGAGCCGTGACGCTGAAGGAGGTAGAAGAGGGAGCTGTCAGTCTGAGGAAGGTGGGCGAGAACCTGGCTGGACTGAAAGGTACAAAAATGAAATACCTCTATTTTATATAATAATTAATTTCTAAGCAACTGGAAGAAGTACTCTCCATCGTTACACCTGCCCACACATGATAATATTAAGTGACTTAAAGAAATTGTGGGCCAGCTGTGTGGGAGGTGTGCATTGCAAATGATAGAAAAGATTTGATCACAGCTTTGCAGGTAACAGATACAAAAACTCCGCTTGTTGTGGCTTGCGGCTGGTAATGCTACTTGCTTGCAGTGCTATGATGGCATCTTTGTATAGAATATGCTCAAATTTCACACCTTCAAGGAAAGTCTACCTACTTAACTCTCAGTTGTATGTTTTCTGACGACTGATATGCATAAGCAGGTTAAATGTCAGACAGCGTAGTATCAAAACATCCCTTTTATTCTGCAGGGGAGTTTCCAGCTCTTCAATCCCGTATGCGGGCGGTGCTCAGGGTGGAGGTGGAGGCTGTCAAGTTCCTTAAAGAAGAGCCGCATAAGCTTGACAGCATGCTGAAGAGAGTCCGAACCATCACGGACACACTAAGCAACCTTCGCAGGTACAGACTGAGGGAGAAAGAGATTGAGACAGACGTTTCAATTGGGAGTATAATAAGATTGTGGTTAATAAAATACTTTATGACAAACTTTATGGATCTGTACACCTTCTGATTCCAGCCACGTATACGAGCAGTCAGAGCATTATTGAAGTGAATATGCAGTTTCTGTTCTTCATCTTTCATTCTGATTGTGATCATGTGCGAATATACATGTCTAGACAGATGAGATATCTGGAACATCTGCTACTAGTCACTTCCTTTCTCCTCCGTGTCAGACCTGATCAGACTCAAGCTGGTTGCCGTTCTCTATGTGCTAATGCAATAAATATTACCAGGACTCTGGAAAACAGATTTTTACACATTCTGAAGAAAATGTGTGTGAAATAGGTGGTTGCTAGTGTGTTTGAGGTGGTTTCTGATTGGTTACTTATTGGCCTCAAGTCAAATTTTTTCCTCGCCGAAGTTAAGATATGACTCTGGTTTCTCCTCTTTGGTAGTGATCTCATTGATTATAAAATTAAATTACACTGACATGTTTTCTTTTTTTTAATTTATATTGAGTTTTTTTTGTTTGTTTGTTCTTAAATGTAATCACATTATATAATTATATAATTATAATTATATATGTAATAAAATGTAATTAGATTGTATTTTCTATTTTATTTTACATCATATTTTACTTGATTTTTTATGTCATGAATTCTATTTTATCCTCTTTTTTCTTTCACTTTCATTTTTAATTGAGTTTTATTTCTGTTCTATTTTAAATGTATTTTTTATTATATTTTAGTTTTTATTTTTAAATGTAAATATTTTTAAAATTATATGTATATAATAATTTATTCATTTCAAAAAAAGAAATTTAGTATGGTTCATAATATTCATGTTGGTAGCACAAAAATTAAGTTATGGATTTGTTCATAACTTAGTTATGTGCAGTACAAATAATACTCAAATACTCTTTATTTTTCAACGTACTGTTCTTTTATAAAAATAAATGTATTTTAATACTTAATAATTACACACTGCAACATTTCATCTTTAAAAAAATGACAAAAATAAGCTTGTGATTTTACATATGGTTAGATATGCTGTATTGTGAATAATTTAAATATAATTAAAATATATTATATAAAATATATATATACATATATATGAAAAATAATTTGTTCTTTAGGTCTGCTACAGAAAGCCTGCTGATGCCTGCCTCTGAAAAACCAGAATCAGCCATGGTTGAATCTCTCGAGACTGCCTCAATGGCACCTCAGAGCTCCACAGTGAGGTCAGAGGTTATGACGTCAAACACTGTGGTGATCCACCACGCCCAGGCTTCTCCAGTACCTTCACAACAATCCCAGCAATCAACAGCACCCTCACCCATTCCCCCTGCAGCACAAAGACGAGAGTCTACCCCTTCACCCACCAAACAGCTCAAAAAGCCCTCGTTTGAGCAGACTCTTATACCAAATAACAGCAGCAATGGAGTCTCATCTAATGGCGTACATGGCAAAGGTCCTTCTCCAAACTTCATTGAGGAGATCCAAGCAAGTCGCAGCAAGAATAAGAACAGAGCTGTGTCAATAGAGGTGAGTATTGTGCAGGTTGAACCAAATATGTGAGGTAAAATTGTGCATTTGTTTATTTAGTTACTCATTTGATTGGTATCTTCAGGCTGCAGAGAAAGAATGGGAGGAGAAGAGGCAGAACATGGGTCATTATGATGGACAGGAGTTCGAACGGATGCTCCAGGAAGCAGAGGCCAATATGCTGAGAGGAATACCAAACCTTGAGGTGCCCAGTGAACCTGAGAACTCCCCTGTAGAAGTTCCTGCCTCCCTGGAGGAGGTGGTAGAAAAAAATGAGCCCACAGCATCACCAGCAGAACAGGGTAAGAGACTGGAAGACACATCAGAGGTCTTAAGACTACTGTTCGGCGATGTTTATACTTTTTTTTTTTCTTCAGGTGACAATCAGCCAAATTCTGAGAAACCTACTAAGACTGCTCCAGAGAAACCTCCCAAACCTCTGGAGAAACCAGCTAAGTCAGCTTTGGAGAAACCTCTTAAACCCAACCTATCCATCAAATCCAGCCTGGAGAAACAAAGTAAGACTCAGGAAAAAGTTAAGCTTCAGACCACAGAGAAAGCCAACAAGTCTCCTCCTCCACCCCCACCTCGACGAAACTACACCACCAACACCGGCATGACTACCACCCGATCTGGAGAGGTCATTTACACCAGCAGGAAGGAGTCTGTGATGGTAAAAGTGTGTTTGCATGATTTTTTTACTCTTTCTGAAGTACAAATAAAAATGTATGTTAATAATTAAAACTAAATATATTAATATAAATGTATTAATAAATAAATATTAATTCAAGAAAATATTAATAGATAAAATATTTTTTAAATTATTTTTTAAGAATAATTAATATAATTATAACATGTTTCGTAGGAGGGTGAAGAGCAGTCCAACAGTACAGCACCTCACCCTGAACCAAAATCCTCTCCAGAGGTGAAGCCCAAACCCATTACTCCTCCACCTATAGCTGCCTCGGCTATCACGGAGGAAGAGGATGAGGGAGACAAGATTATGGCAGAGCTACAGGTGAGATACACACATTAACTCAAACATACATACATCCACACTAATACAGACTTGTAGCAAGCATAACTTCATGTTCCTAGTGGGTATACGTGTTTCTACATGAATATGCTCACTTTCGCTAAATATGGGTGTCTTGGTATTTAAATGTATTGGGTGTGATATTGCTTTGTGTGGGTGTTAAGATGCTTTTGGTGTGCCCTGTGGCTCATTCGGTGACACTTTCATTTCCCTGCAGTAGATGAGCTTCTTTTCTCACAATTCTATAAATTTACAACATAGTTCTCATAAATTCTTTTAAAAAAGGAAACAAAACAGCCTTATAAAATAATACATAAACGCATACATGCTTAATAGGATAGAAAGTGTAATGTAATTAAAAAATATATATATATAAAAATAATTGCATATAAATAAATAAAAAATATACTAATATAGATAGATAGATAGTAATTTAATTTTAATGACAATAAAATACATATAGACAGATATCTTAATTTGATTTGATTAAACTAATTGTAGATAATTTCTATTACATTGTACAGTAATCGTGAACAGGTTTGCCCAGTTTTCTACGGGCAAATTCTAATCTTTTACCCCCTTCCTCACAAATTCTTCTCTTCAGGTTTTCCAGAAGTGCTCTTTTAAGGAGGTAGGGCTCAAGAGTTTGGTAGAGCCACAGATCAGAGAGCTAAGACCTGGGGTCTTACTGCCCCTTAAAGATAAGAAGGTAAAGGATATGATGTCCTTTAGTAGACCTTCCAACTGCCTGCCTGTGCCAGCCGCTTGTCCCTGATGGCTGATCTTTGCAATGCTTGTATGGCTTTCTTTCCCTTTGCTAACTTCCTCTGTAAACTCTTGTGATGGGTATCTGACACCAAAAATGTTCTCTCTGTTCTTTAAGTTTAAATTCTGTTTCTTTCCTTTTATTTCTGCTGAACTCATGAGCTGTGCTGATTGTAGTGATGTAGTGTGAGTCAAAGGGGAAACAGAGATGATTGGGTTTTTGTACTCTTGAGTCATCCAATCAATAAACTAGATTTTCGACACTCTGCTGTCAAAGGGTGTTGTGTGTGTGTTTTCTTTTTTACATTTAGCATTTTAATAAAAGTAAAAGTATGATCTCAATTGGAGACAATTTGATTTCCAAAGCTTTCCTGAGGTTACATTTATGCTTTTACAGTGTACATTTAGAGGTTGAGCTATTTTACTGGGTATGGCATAATCAAATTGTCCTGAGCCAAATGTTAGCTTAAAAGAAATGATCAGACCTACTTTAATGTGCACATCTATTTTTTTTCTTCAAAAAGGGTCGATGTCTAAATCAAATGTATCAGTAGAATGCAACTAGAAGTAGAATGATTTTAGAGGACACTTTCAGTTGGCTGTCTGGAGTTCAGAATTTGTTCTTTGATCTTCTCACTTTGCTGCATGCCTGCTACTGTATAAGCCTTCTTACTTATTAAATGGGTTTTCAGTCCCACTTTCTCTCTTTATCCTCATTTTCACTGTATTTTTTCACTGTCAAAAATTGTGCAGTGTAATATAGAATTTACAGGTGACATATAACCAATAAGAAGCTGTTAGTACATGTTTTCATTGTTATTTTCCCTTTTTTGTGTATAGTTTTGATCATTTTTCTCAGATTAGTTCACAAATGCCTTAGGTGTAGCTCCAGATTACTGTTTTAATTCTAAGAAGTTTGTTTTTTATTATTAATGGCATTCATTGCATATTTTAAAATATGATTATTTCTGGAGAGAAGAGAAATAATCTTTATGTACTGCTTTAGCATATTATTGGCATCATTAGATTAGAAACATATCTTATAACAATTGCTAATTCCTGAAAATATTTTGATATATAGGTAGAATATATGATATACGAATGTGTTGCGTCAAAAGCAGAGTAAACGTTTTCAGTGGTCTTAGAGTAGCTTATAGACTGCGATTGTTTCTTTGTGAAGTGATGTTGTTCCTCACAAACCACAGAATACTGAAAACCAAGACAACAAGAACCATGAAACAGATGAGAATGGCAACAATACAATTCGACAGAGTCCTGGGGTGAGCTTCAGTGTTTACTATCACATTATTGTAAAAGTATTATAAACTCCTAAAAAAATAACAATCAAGGTATAATAGTTTGAGCTCTGTTAAACAAATACTATCCCATCACTAAAATAGTTATGCAATAGTGTTCTGTGAATGCTCATAAAGAAGTAATAAAGTAATGGGCAAGTCAATTGTAGATTGTGATTAATACCACGTAGGATTACTATTTGGTACACAAATCTATATCTAATTAAAATTTCTTTTTTTCTTTTTTTTTTTTCTGACCTTTGACCTTTTAAGGTCATCTACTATGTCACAGCTCAGATCTCCAAGGGAACTCCATCAGCCTCAGAGGAATCAACAGAACATAGAGATGCATCACAGTCTCCATCATCACAGGTGTCACATGTCAATGCTTCTGACCAATGCCAAAGCCAGCTGCAGGTATCCACTAACAAATTTGGCGTCCTCCAAAGTAACGGGCCAGCCAGCTCTTCTATCACTCTTCAACAAAACAAGCTGTCTCGTACAGCCTCGTTGAAGTCAAATCTATCCTCCCCATTGGAAGAAGTTCCAGCTAGCCCAACCCAAGGGAAAGTTCATGTGGTCAAAGCTGCTCAAGTGCAGGTTAGCATAGAGGAGAGGGTAGAGTCTCCAACAGCAATTTGCTCACCAGTCACTTTTGAGAACACTGCACCATTTCTTTCTAAAGCAGTCCCTGCTGGGACAGATTTAGCAAATCAGAAACAAATATTTGGTTCATCCAAGGTGAAGGAAAGGAAATTTGAGGAAGTGGAAGAAAATAATGAGGCCTCTCTCAGTCCAGATCTGTCTGGAGAAGAGCCACCTCCGCCTCCTCCTGATAACTTTGCCTTTATGATCACTAACACCAAGGTACAAGCCCTTTCCACTGGAGAGTACCATCAGTTAGTCAATGCCAAGAAAGGTAGTGTGCAGACAGTAACAGTTGGCAGCAAACGACCAAGTGCTTCTGAAAGTGGCACAGCATCAGGAGGTGATGCTAATGGTCCCACTGGTGCTGACAACACCAGTAAAAAGCCAGTCATCATCATCTTTGACGAGCCAATGGATATCCGCTCAGCTTATAAACGTCTCTCTACTGTCTTTGAATGTGAGGAGGAGCTAGAGCGGATGCTTGCAGAAGAAAGAATAGATGAGGAGAGTGAGGAAGCTGAGGAAGAAGAATGGACTAAGGGAGTGCAGGTCAAACAGAATGGAGATGGTAGGGATTCTAGAAAAAGTACTGGTACTGCAGATGTCACAGATGGTCAAGTCAGAAAATCTTCTTCATCCTCATCTGAGGGAGGGCCATTAGTAGACGTTGCTGGTGATGCAAAGCAAGATGGCAAGAAGAAGTTCAAGTTGAAGTTTCCCAAGAAACAGCTAGCGGCATTAACACAAGCCATTCGAGCTGGAAGTAAAACGGGCAAAAAGACTTTGCAGGTTGTCGTCTATGAGGACGAGGAAGAGTCAGACGGGACTGTCAAACAACACAAAGAGACCAAGAGGTATGAAATTGCTTGCTCCAAAACAGAGTCTTCAAAATCAAATCAGCAGGAGCCTAATGGACGAACAGACGAGATTCGTAAGAATACTTACAAAACTCTTGACAGTCTAGAGCAAACTATAAAGCAGCTAGAGAACACCATTTGCGAAATGGGACCAACGTCTTCGGAAGAGCCTGAAATCTCTGCAAACCCTGGAACTCTGAAGACTGAAGAGAGTCCAGGACACTCAGATAAAGGAATATCTCCCAAAACCTTGGTCCCTAGGTTGACTTCTGCCAGTAAAGGTTCTGGTCTACGAAAGAAGACAAAACCACAGCTCCTTCCTCGGCCTGCCATCATACCAACTACCGGGGTCTCAGTCACACCAGTTTCAACCCAGCAGGTCTCTCTCTAGCTCCTACTACCTTAGCAAAGACTATGGGTCTATCCCTCTCCTCTTGCTCACAAAAGTTCCATCCTATCCAGTGACTTCTGAACATCCTTAGCCTTTCCTGCAGTGAAGGCTACCAACTCTGGGATCTGAACTTTTTAACAACTCACATATTTTATATAAATATGGTGTGTTTATTTCTGGAGTGGTGTGTCATAGATAGATCTTTGTGCGTTCACTGATGGTGCTCTATAATCTTGGGTTAAGGCAGCCAACAACTTTCACCGTCTTAGAACCACAGTCTCACACTGTTTCTGGATTCATTTTGTGGGTTCTAAGGCAGTCCTTAAAGAAACTTGTTGGTATTCTGGGCTGGTTTGCATGCTTCCTTATTTCTCTTTCTGGAATACAAACTCTACAATGTCATGGTGATACCACACAGATATGTTGTGCAAGCTTTGTCTTGCTGTGTTTTAGCTTACAAACCATCTCAAATATGGCTCTCTTTGTTTCTTTCTTTTTATTTTTTTTTCTCTTCTGTTTGGTTTAAATCCTTTTTGCAGAACGCCAGCATGGTCTCACCTACTAGTCGGATGCCGGTGCCTGTTTCTGCCAAGGCGAGGCAGCAACCGGGCACCTCAGAGAAAGAGAGGGCAACAAAACCGCAAAAGCTACAGGACTCTCAGAGGCAGTTCCGCCAGGTAGTCATATCATAGGACCACTTGTGCAGTCAGAAAGACACACACCTAGGCATAGACTGAATGCTTGAGAGGAAAGTCAGTTCTTGCAGGGCTTGTATTGAGTGTTGGGAAAAGAACTAACAAAAAACCTGATGAGACCGAATAAACTGTTCTTTGGTTAAAGGCCTAGTGCCGAAAGCTGTCTTTGAACTGTTGATGTTTTTCCTGCTACTTTTTTTTTTTTTTTTTGAATGGCTGTGACCGAAGGCAACTGACTGTTATTTCATAATACCATCAAATGCTTCTGCATGTTTGCTTTGCTTGTGGCATTTGTGCTGTAAAAGACAAACTAATTTTCCACAGCAAAAGAAAAAAGAAATATAAACACCACTGTAACTGCTTACCTAACATTAGGGTCTCTTTAACTAAAATACCACTGATATCTAACCCCTACACACTCCAGTGCCTGTGACAACTTCCCTTGTAAAACAGGATGCTTCTCTGTTTAACCCAATTTGGACCTTTTCCCTGTTTACCTCTCGGAGGAATCTGCAAACCCTGTCCTCAATGCCCAGGGCCCACACATCCACTAAGTCCCCTTTATCCTGTGGATGCCTTCCCAAATTGTACCTCCTCTATTCCTCCTGGAGCCTCCTTTGGCTATGAGTACTGGTTGGTTGCACTCTAATACTCACTCTAAAACTTGTAATCTTACCGTACCTCACCTTCACTCTCCTTTCCTTCTCACAGTCTATTTAAAGTGATTTGTTTTCTATATTCTCACCCTCAAGACAGATTTTTGTTGTTGCTGTGTGTGTGCCTTTAGTATTTTCACCTATACATGTAGTCTCTGTGTCTTTGATAATCTATCACGATTAACTGTAGATTCCAGTAGGCTAGTATGATTTGAAACATGCGTAGAAATTTTGCTTATTTAATCATAAATTCCCTATGTTGACAATCAGTGTGGCATCTTTGTTCGCAGGCTAATGGAAGTGCTAAGAGATCTGGAGGAGATCCCAAATCCACTTCTCCTACCGTGCCTGCTTCTAAAATTCCTGCTTTTTCCTCTAGTACGGGAAAAGGCTTGTCCCAGTCTGATTCTACTAATATTGTTAATTCTTCTTCTCCTTTATCTTCCTCCCTTCCCAATAGCAAATCTTCTATCCCTCCTCCTCGATCCAGTTCCACCCCCTCTTCTCATATCCCCTCTATTTCTAATGGTTCTTTAAAATTTGCCCCTCCCACTCACAGCACTAAAGGCCTCTCTATTCCCACACAGACACAAAACGGTCGACCTTCCTCTTCTTCTTCTTCCTGTTCCCACTCCCCTTTGTCCCCGACTATGTTGAATCAGAGTGCGAAGAGTATCCATACCATTCACACACCCAGCTTCACCAGCTACAGTCGGCCACACAACGGAAATGCCGGTAAATCAGCTATTCCCACGGTAACTCTCGCTAAGGACGCTGCGTAGAATGCTTCGCTGCTTCACAACCATTTATGTATCTCCGAATGAGGTGGAATCACTCCTGATTTTACTTGTTTCATTTTTTAAGTTAATATTTTATTTGTTTAAACAGTTAATATTGTTCTGTCAGAGTGAGCTTTGTTTTGGCATGACTTTGGTTATTGCATGTTATTATTTTCTCTGATAAGGTAAAAGTCCATCATCCATTAATCAGTGTTTTAAACTTGAATCTCTGCAAATCATGAACATATAAAAAGATAAACTGTTTTATTTAAAAAATAAATAAATAAATTGCAGAGAGCAGGCTCTTGGTCAAGGATTTTACAGAGCACTTCGTTTAAAAAGAATATTTATTTTTCATACAAGTTGAGAGACTAAAAATGTTCCAGTCAGTAGTAAAAGTATGTAAACAATGTTTTGGTTATAATTATCCTCTAAATGATTGTAGTTGGGGGATTTTTTTCTTTTTCTTTTTTTTTTAGTTGACAGCCATAATAAGTGAACTATAAGTATATTAACCATTAATACAATTTGACAAACATTGTGTCTGTTTTTTTTTTCTCTCATGCACTGCCAATGTCTTTAAGATTTATCATTCTAACTGACAACAGTTTTGCAATGAACAGTTGTCTGTCTTTTCAGTAGTCGTGCCTATTTGCCAAAGGTTGTATTTTACATCTTGACAACTGACTATATACTGTGTTAGACACTTTGTACATTTAGGATAGGTTATACCTGGCTTAACCTACCTATGTCACTATTCCTTGATTTACTCATGCAGTCTATGGCTCTTAAATGAGTTTTGATGTCTAAATGTAAACTAAAAATTGTAGTGATTGATACAATTGCTCTCTACTTCACGTGTACATACTGTAACATCTCTATTTCAGAGATTGTCTTTAGTTTTGTTAACATATTGTACCAAAGTTTCTTTCTATGCATGCCTATACAAAATTGTAGAAAGAGAGAATGTAATAGAAACACATCATGCTTGCACAGACAGATTTTGTAAATAAATATGTTTTCTTTGGTTTTGTATAGCTTTAATTGCAGAAGCAATCTGTGCAAAGGAGTGTAGGTATTAAAGTAGTAAAGTTCTGCATGCTTGTTGTTCACATGGCCTCTCGGCTGTGGTTTCTTCACTGCAACACTGCAAGTCCTTCTATTAAACATTTTGGCAGATAGTTCAGCTGGCTTGTGTTTTTGAATGTGTTGTGAATTCATATTGTGAGTTTTATTGATTGTACGTATGTGTGCTGTGGTCAAAACATTTTTAGCAATTTAATTTGTTTTGTTTTGGTTAAAATATTGGGGAATTTTCCCATGCTTTTGTGTAGTATAGTTTCAGTGACATAAAAATGTATAATTTGTATTAATAATAATAAATATATACAAGGAGACTAACAATATAATTTTATATTATATTATTATAAAATAGTATAATAATATATAATATATTATTTTTGTTCTTCTTCGGAAATTACAAATTTGTAATTAAGATTCTTAATGGAATCAGAGAGCTAACTGAGCCTCCATAGACAGCAACACAACTGAAATGATCCCAGATCCAGAAACACAGTAAAAACATTGGTAAAACCGTTGACTCAGTGAATCAGTGGCTCAACTTCATTTTTGCATCATCCAAAAAAACAACAACACAGTTTTGTACACAGTATTTTTTTGCACAAAGAAAACAAAAATAACATAATTTACCAACACATGCATATGCTTTTCACTTGGTGTAAATTAGATACAAGGTTATGTCAAATATGATAAAGCGCGTGTATCCGCTGCATTGCGATACTCTCTAAAATAACATAAGACAGAGGAGAAGAATGCTTGAGTATATTATGTTATTTTTGTTTTCTTCATACTTTTCTAGCATCGCAAAAGTGAAGTTGAGCCACTGATGTCACTGTTTGACCGATGTTTTTACTACGTTTCTGGATCTGGGATCATTTCAGTTGTATTGCTGTCTATAGAGGGACAGATAGCTCTCTGATTTCATCAAAAATGTCTTAATTTGTGTTCAGAAGATGAACAAAGGTCTTACGGGTTTGGAACGACAGGAGTGTGAGTAATTAATGACAGAAGTCTTTTTTTGGGGGGGGGGGGGGGGTGAAATAACCCTTTTAAGAAATAAAAATTTGAGGTAATTTTAGTTGTGCCTGTACCAGTAGAACTGTGTTTTACAAAATAACCATGGCACTTCAACAAAAACCCAACCCTTTATTTTGTGGGAAACACAGTGATCCAAATTATAGAACAGCAATGACTGTAGCAAGAAGAAAGATTATAACTAAATCAAATTTAATTTGGGTTTAGATCAGGATAATTTCATTATTTCAGTGTTTTCAGCTTTACCCTGACAGGGACCATTATCTTGCATGGAAATTGTTAGCCGATTGGCCAATGAATGCAGGGAAGGAACCGCATATAGCTACAGGAGGTTTTGATCAACTTTTCCATTTACGTCTGCCATGTAGCTTTATAAGAGTACATCTTCTGCTGCAGAAAACATCCCCCAAACGATGACACATCCTTTCACCTTTCACTGACTGCTTTATGCAGTCTTTCTCCAGCTTAAAGATATAATATTTTCCATCAGGCCTAATTCAATTAAACCTGCTTTCATCACTGAAGTAAATTTCTTGCGCAGTTCTCAACTGTTTTATGTGGATGACTTGCCTTTTGGGGGGACTTGAATGAATGACATTTTAAAGATGCAAAAATGATCAACTATTGCTATTGGCCTCCATCTTGACAAAATGCTGTCGTGGGTTTCAGTCACTTGGCTCACCAGTCAGTGAAAGCTGGGAAGTTCGGTCGCCAGTTAAATAGGGTTTTCAAATAATTGATGCATAATCGAATGATTGATAGTGTGTTTAAGTTTTTTTATGCTGTGCTTGAGAATATATTTAAAATTTGCTTAAAAATATGCTCTTTTAGGATAACTTCAAATATGACTAATTAGTCCTAATTAGGTTGTTCTCTAATTTATTTTCTAATTTCCATATGTCCAAACTACTGCATAAACTACTAGCTTTCTTACTGTTATTTTAGAACTTAATTAACCCTTGCCTATGTGGATTAGCACACAAATAGCTTTAAGTTGCTGTGAGTTTGAGCTACTCCAGGTTTGTTTTATGAAGAATTAGTTAGAAGACCAGTAGAGGGTGGTGTATGTTAAAGGCATTTTGTAGAAGGGATGAATCATTTTTGTGTGCTACGCCTCCTATGTGATTTTAAAGCATATGACAAAAAGAGGAAACAGATGAGCAAATGCCACATTCACTGCATCTATAGCAAAAGTAGTCATTTATCATTAAGTCAATGTGCTGGCTGCAGGGGAAGACTATAACCTACTTGTAAGTACCCAAATAATAACAATACAAATATTTATATTAGTAAAAAATATTAAGAATACCATTTACCTTAGTCATCTGAATGTTGTTTGACTTAGAGTTCTCAATGTTATTTACACGTTATTTAACCAAAAATGTCCTAGAGTGCTATTATCTTGTTATGCCGTTTTAAATAATAACAGTAAAGCAGTATTATCATATAAACAGACCTTTTAAGTTCAAAGACATAGTCACATTGCCAGTCAAGTTCTTAGAGAAGTTTAAAACAAAAGATTTGCTTATTTTAGTCAATTCAAACGTTGGACACGCTTTACTGAATGCATAGTGTGTAGAACTGTAAGCAAACGGCAGCTACTAAAGCATCTAAAACAAAAATTTTGATTTGGTAAGCATTTTTTGAACACGTCCACACTTCCATCTGTTAATGCATAGCTCCAATGACTTTACTGTTTTATAATAAAGACGCAGAATAGTCATTTCTTAACTTCCTAACTTATTCTCATGGATAGGCTAGCTATAACATCTGATACTTATTCTGACTTTTGCCATCCTCCAAACAGAAGCTCAATCTCATAGTACAGACCCTGTGCTATGTCGAATCACTCCATGGAGGGGATTTACCTCAGTTCTCACTTGGAGAGTGCCCTGCTCACAACCTTCTACATTGTCATCTTCATCCTGTCAGTACCGAGTAACGCCCTGGCACTTTGGGTGTTCTGCCACCGCAACACCAACAACACTCCTTCCAAAGAGTTTCTGAAGCACCTGGCTGTAGCGGACATGTCCTACGTCTTGGTGCTCCCGATGCGTGTAATCTACCATATATCAGACAGTCACTGGCCCCTTGGGGAAGGGGCCTGTCGCGTGGTTGGTTTCCTGTTCTTCGTCAACCTCTACTGCAGCATGTACTTTATGACTTGTATCAGTGTAGACCGCCTGTTGGCTTGCGTTGCGCCACACAAAACTCAAAATCTGAGAAAGACCAGGAATGCCAAAGTGGTCTGTGCAGTGCTGTGGGTCATGGTGACTATTTCCATGCTGCCCGTTCTCTTCTCTAAAAAAGAAGTGACTAGACGAGTGCAGAATGTGACAGTGTGTGAAAAGCTGTACATAGAGCAGTCCTCCAATCCCACCGGTGCGTTGGTGTCCACTGCTATTGCATTTGTGATACCTTTGGTCACCCTAAGCTTTTCTTACATCCTCATATTTGCCAAAGTTAAACAGATGAGCTTTAATGAAAGGACACCTACTCAGCGTAAGGCAATGAGAATGATAGTTCTAACTGTGGTGAACTTCTTGATTGCATTTGTGCCCTATCATATCCAACGATTTGTATTTATCCTACAGCATGACGACATGTCAAGATCAGAATCCGAAAGACAAATGTTACATTTGGGAAATCGTATCACCTCAGCTTTAACATGCGTAAGTGGCGTGTTGGATCCTGTCATGTACTTCTTTCTAGCTAGAAACTATCAAGAGACCCTGCTGCAGCTTTGTGGTAGAAACCCCAAAGATGAGCAATCCACCACATGATCGGACAAGAATCGCAACAACATCTCACCTGTTGACTACCAGAAATACTGAAACTCTGTACGTGTAAAACAAGGTTAATTGTGAAAGTAGAAGTGGGAAAGGTATGGCTGAACTCAAACTGATTCATTCAGAAACTTATTGAACCATGTCATGCAGTTTGATTCCGTCTACATCATGTATAAATGACTAGTGTTTGTGTTTATTTTACTTTTTTTATTCTGTTAGCCTTTATCATTTATCTAATAATTCATCATATATAATTTTTTCTAAATACTTTCGGTTATTCAAAACATAAACAAATAAAACATTCTTTTAAAATCTCAAAATCTCTTTTGAGGGCCCCACAAACATACTTTGCATATCAGATTTTAAAAAATATATATATATAATATTGCCTTTGTTGGTTCAATGAAAAAGCTTCGACAAACATGAAAGCATCCTATTTTTAGAAAGTATATTTGAAAAATAAATAAATAAGTAAAGTAAGCAAAAATAATTAATAAATTATATTAAAAATAATAAATAATATTTGTTAATATATTGCCTCATATCTAATAGTTTATTGCATACATTTGAAAAGATACATTCAGAAAGTCAACTGTCCAAATTAACTGCATGGACACTATCATTTTTGAGTAGGCTATCTGGTTTAGTAAATAGTTTTCTGAAGTGTTCTGATAAGGCTTTTTTTTTTTTTTTTTGCAAATGAGTCAAACAAACAAACAAAAAAGCGTCATTTAAGGTCAATATCAACCACATACATTATTTTACTCATAAAGTGCTATTTAAAGAAGAAATTACACAGATATCCCAAGGCCTATAAATTGCAAACTGACTCGCTTACTCAAGTAAGATTAAGGCCTTATTTAACTTGTAAACATCTATTATGAAAGGAAATTATAGGCAGGTCATGGCATACAAACCGATTTTAGGACGAAACCCGAGGCTTACGTACGAAAAGGAAAGACTTTTGGTCACATTGTGGACCCGTAGAAGAAGGCGTGCCTAGTAACGCGGTTGTCAGGAAGAAACTGAAGAGAAAACGTGTACAACACTGTGATTTGTTTACTTATTGACTGATACGCCAGACTAGTTTATAAACACGTTACTTGTCGATATATATTTCGGGTCTGAAGGTTGCTATCAGGTATCAGTTCTAAGTTCGCAGTGTTCTCGGATGGGTGGAGTGTTTTCTTCACTCTGCTGGAATTCGTCACGCACATCGTCTCCAGGATGAACGCGGGGTTCAAGACCGCAGTTTAAGGTGAGGTTTAGGCACTAAATATGCAGATATCCACTCGTGTGTTTGAGTAGTAATATGGCATGCTAACACAATAACATGTTAAATGAAACCAAATAAACAGACGTTTTAGGATCTTCATATCATATACTTCGTCTCGGCTTTTCATGAATGTTTTATTTTTATAATTTCTACTGTGAAACTGACGCACAATGTAATATATTATGTTGAACATAAACACGCTAAACACATTTTTTAAAAAAAAAAAGGTGTCGATATAATTAATAACTGAGTAAACAAAGATACATAAAAAGGGTCGTTCATTGCCAAATCAGCCGCACGTTAGCTGTTTTTGTCAAACATGCAACAATGAAAGCTAAATTTTAGTACCATTTAATACCATTATACTGTAAACCTTAGATTTTATACCAAATTACAGAAGGAGCAATCATAATATGTGATCCTGGACCACAAATCATAAGGGTCAATTATTTATTTATTTATTATCACCTGAAAGCTAAATAGGCTTTTTTAATTGATGCATGGTTTGTTAGGGTAGGGCAATGTTTGTCATAGATACAGATTAAAAAAAATCCAAATATTGCATTTAAATTTGTCCAAATCATTTTACGTAAGCAATCTTTCTTACATTATATGCCGGTGTGTGTTTATCCACATGTGGTCAGAAAATAAATGATGGTACCCTTGCTTAATATGACCAAAAAAGCTGCATTATAAATCCTTTTATTTTTACTTAAGGGGAAAAAAAATGATTTATAATATAAAGTATATGAATATAAATATAAACATGTAAATCCATGCAAATATGTTCAAAATATACTACTGTATGTGTGTGTATTTATATATACATATTAAATATATTTCCAAAACATTAACTTGGCTGACAGAATTATGCAGTTGAATTAGTTGATGATGATATACACAGTGCAGTAACCTCAGGGCATTGTTATTATTTTCTAGTTCTCAAATACAGCAAAACAAAATCTTTTAGCCCTGTGTAGGACTACTGCACTGCTCTTTTGATCTAAAATATCTAATTAAACTTAAAATCAAGGGTTAAATGTCGGAACTGATAAACATTGCTTTTGCTTCCTGTTTCCAACAGAACCTTCAATGTTCAGTCTGGGAGAGTGTGAGTGATCTAGCTGACAGGTGTCTTTGTGACACCTCTCATCAGTTGTTATGGGTACCGCATCCTCTCTGGTGAGTCCCGGTGAGGTGATTGAGGATGCATACGGGGGTGAGGGAGGGGAGGCGTGTGAGATACCGGTGGAGGTGAAGCCAAAGGCACGGCTGCTGCGAAGCTCCTTCCGCCGTGGGCCTCGTGTCATTGGCGCCAGCTTCAAATCTACAGGATCCGTGGAACTGGAGTACGCGGCTGAGTATGAACGTCTCAGGAAAGACTATGAGATCTTTAGGGTCAGCAAGAACAATGAGATTGCGTCCATGCAGAAGAAAGAAGCCAAGCTGGATGAGGAGAACAAGAGACTGCGTGCTGAGCTGCAGGTTTGAGAGAGAATAAAAAAAAAAAATCTGAACTTTTCATGTGGGTCAGTGACAAATTGGTAAAAAAAATAGGGATAAAATAAAATAAATAAATAATAATAAAAAAAAATATATATATATAGCTTATAAAAGCTTTTATGCTATATAATATAATTAAATATAATTTATTACATTATGAATGTATGGGAGTATGCACATTTTAATGGTAAGGGGCATATTTTCTATATAATATTTATATTGAAATATATAATTATATAATATTTATTTCTTTATATATTTTACAAATATAATAAATTATTAATGGCACTTAAATGATTTCCTTTAATGTTTTATAAATTTAATGCATTTGCAGCTGTACCACATGACTTCAATTTAGTGGAAAAAAGGCAAAGAAATGCCAAAAAAATTATCTATAATAATAATAACAATAATAATAACAAAGCAATTTTGTCATTTTTTAAAAATAATTTCTTCCTCATTTGTAAGTTGTTTTCAATAAAAGTATCTGCTAAATGTCGAAATGTAAATATCAGGACAGTTCAGTAATAGGTTCTAGGTGTTTTGAAGTGTATGAAGAAATGTATGCAAATCATTGTATTTAGTGTTTGAACTGCATTTGAATTAATTTATGAATCGATTTTGAATGAACAAATCAGTTGATGTCATAGACCCATGTTCCAAATACAAAGAAATGTTTAAATTAATGTTACTTTTCTCAAGATTTAAATAAAACTACTTTTAAATTTAGCTGATTCTGTGTTGTTCTGGTTGTCAGGCTCTTCAGAAGACTTACCAGAAGATTCTTCGAGAGAAGGAAAGTGCGCTGGAGGCAAAGTATCAAGCCATGGAGAGAGCTGCTACCTTTGAACATGACAGAGACAAGGTCAAGCGGCAGTTTAAGGTTTGAGTCTTATTCTCTTCTCTCTCACATTAACTGACTCACGTTAATTCTTTCCTTGCAAAATCCTAAATCTTCACAATCCCCTGTCTGACTCCTTTTGTTTTTAGATTATGCTTCTTTAACCTTTAGCTGTTCTAGTATTCAGCGAGTTCTTTACCTCGCCAATGTGTTTCTTTCATCTTTATTTCTGTCCTAAATCACCTGGCAGATATTCCGGGAGACGAAAGAAAAGGAAATTCAGGATTTGCTGCGGGCAAAACGAGATCTGGAGTCAAAACTTCAACAGCTGCAGGCTCAAGGCATTCAAATTTATGATCCAGCAGACTCTGATTCAGACGACAACCGCACCACTGTCACAAGTAAGAATGTGGCAGATAAGTTGCATCCTCTAGTTTTGTCATACTGACTCACCTTTTTTTGGAAGGAGAAGTAGCTTTTTGTTTCTGTCTCTATTTGTGCAGCTGAAAAACTCTAGATTGCGGCATTAACGCGAAATAAAAAAATGTTGTACCAATGCATCCGTAATTTCCACTCTGTGTGCAGCCGCAGGAACTCAGTGTGAGTACTGGAGTGGTGGCATATTGGGCAGCGAGCCGTCCATGGGCAGTATGATGCAGTTACAGCAGACACACAGGGGTCCAGAATTCGCTCACAGTCTCATCGACGTAGAGGGGCCGTTTGCCAATGTCAGCAGAGGTCAGTTTGCACCTGTATGTGTGCTTGTTGTAGGTGTACTAGTATTTATGCCTCTGTTTGTCTGTCGTTTCAGATGACTGGGATGCAGCTGTAGCCAGTCTGCTGCAAGTTTCTCCTCACGTCTCTCAGGCTCTGTGGAGTAACACAGTCCGCTGCTACCTCATATACACACAGGAGACCAGAGCAGAGCTGCAGGCCTTTATACAAGTACATGTGCTTAGATACAGTTCCACATCTTAAATGCACGCATTAGCACATTTTTATCACTCTTCATCCATTTGTCTTTCTCTTTTAGACTCATTCTTTGAAGCTGCAGAGGTTTTGTGAGGGTTTGGGACATTTCTACCTGAACGTGTCATTTCCTGAGGAGAAGGCTGCTTTGTATGCTGCTGAACGCAGGCAGGAGATCGAGAGGAGCTCGGTGTGCGTGCTGCTGCTCAAGTCCTCAGTATCCAGGTGATCTATCTTACTTTTTATGATGTTATTGTTGATATGAGTCACATGTCTGTCGAATGAATCAGCATTTTTTTTTTTTGCTGTTTTAGTTGTGTTGTAGAGGATGTGGAGGAAGCATTTGTGAAAACCCAAGACTCTCGTCCTCTCCTGCTGTATTTGCGAACTGGTGAGAGAAAAGGAGAAAAGGAAGAGGTCTCCAGCCTCAACCCGCCCACTAGAGACTTGTTGGAGAGAGTTAACAAAGCTGACAAGAGTGCCAAACTTAAGGTAATTGAAAACGATTCATATGGGTTTAAAAATAATTCTATTGTAATTCCTGAAGGATCTTCTGAAGATCTTTTTTTTTTTTTTTTTTTTGGAAGCTCACAGGGGGTTTCAAAGTTTTTGTAAATGTACTTTAGGTGATAAAGTTTATTTTAGGAATTCTCCTTTTAAAGGAACACACCACTGTTTTTAAAAATATGCTTATTTTTCACCTCCCCTAATGTTAAACAGTTGAGTTTTACTGTTTTCTAATCCGTTCTGCCGATCTCCATGTCTGGCGGTAGCACTTTTAGCTGCACCTGAGAGGATGGTCATGTTGGTTATGTTGAAGGAAAGTAGCCTATTTTCAGGCACTTTGTAATATCATTGCGCCTGCTGCACTCATGGTATGGCATCAAAGTTCCTTAATTATTACGCTGGTGTGAGAGTGTAGTTCCTCTATTGGCTAGAAAATGTAAATGTTACTACAGAGTCCAGTTTTATCAAAACTCTTTGGTCTTTGGTCATTTCTGAGTGAGGTGCTAGTGGTCTAATCAGATTCAATGATTGCATAACTGCAGCTGAAAGTGCTATAGCCAGACTCTGAGATCGACTAAACTCTAAGGGAGTTAGCCCATTTTCCAAAATAAGGGTGTGTTCTTTTAAGTTACTTCTGAGATTCATACATAGCACTTTAAGTTTCTTTTATAGCACCAATATGTGGTGGTAATATATACTGTAGCTCTCACGTCATTTAAGGTGTTTTTAGGAAAACTGCACAAGACTAATTTCCCTGACGTAGTAACCGTAACATTATGTGCTACTTTTGAGATTTTAAGCAATTTTTGGTTATCATTTCTCTGAAAATATTACATGCAAATGCAAACCTTTAGCACTACATTTATTCCATATGGTCTGTCAGTTTTGAATGCTAACAGCCAATGTGTGGTTTTTTTGTTTCGTTTTTTATGACCTCATTGACTCATCAAATGAAATCCAAGATCTTTTGTTTGTTTAGACTGAATATCTAAATGTCACCATGTTTTGGTCAAAAATGACCAAGAAACTTAGTTCTCTTTCACTCTTTATTTTGGTGACTTATTCTTCGCTGTTTGTCTTCTGCAGGTGGTGGATCACGCAGGATCTGTAGAGGAAGGAGCTGCTCTTATCTTTTCTCAGCTTGAAAGAGTTATCAAGCAGGTACACACACACAAACACACACATATACACAAACAGGAAAACACAAGTGGGTGTTGTGGTTAATAGCATTTTGGTACTTTGTGTTCTTTGTGTACCTTGCAAATACTATTTTAAAATATTCACAACAAAAATAATATATGTGACAGGTTAACTTTAAAAATAAAAAAGGTTTTGAGGTATATAGGAGCAGACTCTGTGAACTTGCAAGTGAAAATGACACTTGACAGTACATTTTGAGAAAAAAAAAAAAAACCGGTAAGTGTGTCACTTTGAGATTGGGGAAATTTGAGATTGTTTCTACTATTGGTAAATCAACCCTGCCACTAAAGTAAAAAAACAACAGCAACTGTTTAACACTTTAAAAGCACTTTCACTTGCGTTAAAAAAAATAAAAAGCATTGTTTCGAGTGCGGCTCATTATTTTAAGATTCTGAAAGAGGAACATATTTTATTAAGGAGATGAACACTGTTGAAAAAAAATACATTTCTACAAGATGTTTCTCTCTTTCTTCAGGAGTTGTTGGGATTGGAGTTAGAAGAGTGTGGAGCGGTGGAGGAGAGAGAAGAGGAAGACTCTGGTGATGTGTTGTGGGATCTTCACGATGAGCAGAAGCAGATTGAGGCGTTCCAGCAGGCTTGTAGCGCTGCTTCCAGATTCAGCTTCCAGAAGGCATGATGGCTCTGCTATAATTTTATGTATCCAATTCGGGTCCCACTTTATATTAAGTGTCCCTAACACCTGTATACTTACTTAGTAACTAGATGTGTATCTACTATGTAATCACAGTGTAAAGTACAAATGTGTAACAGGACATTGGTAACAACACGTTTTTCACTTCACTAAGTACTCATGTAACAGGAATTACATGGCTACATTTTGTAACAGTAGTATATGTAAATGTAACTGGAACAGGGAGTGATCAGGGGGTGTAGTTGGTTAGGTTTAGTCATATGTAAAGTGGGTGGAGTTGGTGCACCTCTGTAATACCAGTGTATATACACATGGTAACTCCTCAGGAACTGCCCACTTAATATAAAGTTTTTATATATAAAGCCTAACTTACTGCCCGCTGCTGTGCAACATCAGAGTAATTACATGCTAAATCTATAGCAATTGTCTATTTAATATATAGACATTTTTTTATATTCTTAATATATAGACATTATTTTATTTACCAAAAAGTGTTGTTAGTCCTGTTACACATTTGTACTTTCATTACCAAAAGGTGTTGTTACCAATGTCCTGTTACACATGTATACTTACTCAAACCATTCTGAGGGTTGTTATATGTGTGTAGTTACAGAAATATTACAGCTGTAGATACTGTGTAGCGGTGTGTACTGTGTACTTACACTGGGGTTACATACTACATACACATCTAGTTACTATGGAAGTGCACAGGTATTAGGGACCCTTAATATAAAGTGGGACCTAAATTGATATACCTACGAATGGCAGACAATGTGTTGAAGGCTGTTTTTGTTTTGTTTTTTGTTTTCTTCAGTATGTCGACCGACTCAATGACATGGTAGCGGCCCCTCCACCCACCCCACCATTGCTGGTTTCTGGTGCACCTGGTTCAGGAAAATCACTTCTGCTTGCTAAATGGTTGTTTTATCTTAACTATAGATATTAGGTATTTTTGCACAATAATAATGAGCATCAATTTTCACACTCTAAACAATATGTCATTTTCTGCAGGATAGAGTTACAGCAGAAAAACTCTCCCAACACCCTCATCCTGTATCACTTCACGGGACATCCTCTCTCTTCCAGCACAGATCCAGTGCTCCTAATCAAGCGCCTCACAGTGAAGGTTAGACACTGATACACACACTCATTTCATTCTATTAAGCTCCTTAAACTGTGAAAAGAGACCAGAATAAATTCTGTTATAACTAGTGCTTTATTACATGCAGCCTGCACTGTATGGGGCTTCTCACACTGAAAATCGCTAATACCATTGTCAATTTCTTTTATGTCTTTGTCATTGTCTTTATTCTTTTTTTTCATAATTTGCTTTGGCGTCCACGCAATGTCATTATAAAAACCAATTATGTAATTATTTTAACATTTTATTTCTTTAGTTTTCAAAATGAATTCATACTTTGATTCAACAAAGAACACATATTTAAGTCAAATATTATAAAACATTTTAAAATACATAAAATACTTAGAGCTCAGTGTGGTTTTAAGTCTAATTATTTAAATAAAAAGAATTTCTCGCTCAAAATTTTACACAAAAAACACCTAGCCTAGCCTCCCTAGAAAACACTTGCATCCTCATTGGAGCCAAATTTGAAAACCCCTGTACGGTGATCTATAAAACAGCACTTGGTAACCTTTCATCACAAAAGTTGTCACTCTTATACTGCAGATGTGTTTTTGCAGATGGGACCTGACCTGGTTGCTATAATATTGGCATCACAAGCATTACGTATGCTGCAGTTCTATGTATGTTTTGCCCTCCAGTTCACATGACTGAAAACTATGAATTTCCTCCATAAGTCATAAGCTCCTTCACACATACTGGTAAATGTTCTAGTATGAGAAATTGTAAGATCACAAGTAAGTTAGCAGAACACTCAACTGTAAGAAATACCCTAATTTCCGATGATTGACACCACAGAGCTTTGCGGTATTTTGATACTGGTGTGTGACTAGTATCTTACCAGATAATAAGAATGTTACATATAGGTAACATAAAATAATCTTACTATCCAAAGTTATAATGTTAGGTTAACTAAACCTAAAACTTTCCTCTGATCAAGTTCTCTTTCCCAATCTTCCTTGTAGCTGCTCCAGCATTTCTGGTCTATTTCTGGCCTCTCAATGGACCCCTCTAAGATCCTCGAAGAGTTCCCACGCTGGCTAGAGCGGCTGTCTGCGCGTCACCATGGCAACATTATAATCATCATTGACTCCATTGACCAAATACAAGTAACACTTCCTTAAATAATCTTCCGCTGTGATATTTGTGGTATGTTTAATAATTTATTCTGGTGAAAACACAACTAAACACACGCATTTAGGTGTAGGAGTTTTTTTTTGTGGGAGTTAACATAATTGTTTACATCATGCTAACATTTCTTGAATTTTAACTGAACTGTTTTGCCTTTTTCTATATCCTTTTATTAGGAAGAAATATTTTGATATTAGATATTTATTAGTGACTATATATTTGTGTGTGTGTGCATACAGTTCAATGTAGTTTTAAATGATAGGTAATCAGATATCAAAATAAACATAAATTTGTCATTATCCATGTGTCATACTGCACATTACAATGTTGAAATGCCAAAATTCACTAGCATTAAATATGTTTTGTTTCATTTGCAAAATTATATAGAATATAGTATTAACATTTAGTAGTATCATAATTGACCAACCATTAAATTAATTTACCAGCCATTTTTTTAAACTGTAGTATAAAATAAAAATTATTTTATAAAAGCGTATTATTTATTCATTTTATATATATATATATATAGAGAGAGAGAGTGAGAGAGAGAGAGAGAGAGAGAGAGAGAGAGAGAGAGAGATATAGATATAGATATAGATATATAGATATAGATATAGATATAGATCATTATACATTCTTCAGCATGATCAGTTTTTTTTTTTTTGTATTCCCCAGAATGCTGAGAGGCACATGAAGTGGCTGATTGATCCTCTTCCTGCTAATGTGAGAGTGCTGGTGTCAGTTAATGTGGAGACCTGCCCACAGGCATGGAGGTTTGTGATGCACAAACACACTTAAAAACCCTGATATTATACATTCATGTAATATTATACACCGGTAGACAATCACAAAACATATTATGCTATTTAGATTGTGGCCCACGCTGCACCTGGACCCACTCAATCCCAGAGAGGTGAAGAGTGTTATCAGCGCAGAGTGTGTGAACAGTGATATCAAACTCACCAAAGATCAGGTAAACATCATTGTCAGTCAGTGTTTTTGTTTTTATGTATTTTGAGTATAAGTATTGTCTGTATTACAGGAAAAGAAGTTGGAGAGACATTGCCGTTCAGCTGCAACTTGCAATGCGCTCTATATTTCACTTCTGGCAAGACTCGTTACACAGTAAGTAGATGTGTGAGTAGATTATGAATTTGTGGGTCTTTGTTAATATTCTTTCTAAGAATTGTGTTAAGTGATAAGAAGGGGATGGTTTTTGACCTACAGTAATCTTAAAACAAGTCTGGTCTCTCTTTAGCACACATTTTGTTTGTTTGTGTGGCAACAAGTTTTTTATGTTCTATCTGTCAGCTCTAGATCCTCGTGGACATTGGAGAGGACTCTACAGCAGTGTGTGTTGTGTCAAGATACAGTAACGCTATACAGACTTGGCCTGAAGGTGGTGCTAGACTCGCTCAGCACCGATCAGGAAAAACACATCATGGAAGAGGTGACCTGTCCAGAGTTATCTGTTTGATTGCTAAAAACTCTAAAGTACATGGTTTAACTTATGTATCTGAATTTCTCCTGTGCAGTTATTGTGCCTGGTATGTGCCGTTCACAACGGCATCAGTGAATCAGAGGCTTTGGAGCTGTTCCCAGACCTGAGTTTTCCCGCTCTCACCTCAATGCTTTACAGTCTGGAGAGAATCCTCATCATTACCTACGCCTGTGGTCTCATTCGCTTTCAGCATCAGCAGGTGTGTGTGCGTCTGATCTAGCTCTAATTTTGAAGCTATATTTTGCAAACTGTCCTTTTTGTTTTTTTTTGATTAAACTAAAAATGGTACTGTGAACTTCGGGGGAAGATCTCACTTTCACATCTCACTGGCAGAGAATTTTAACAAAGGTAAATTAAAGTGAAACTGGTTTGTGTAACTGCGTATCACTTCCAGGCATGCGAAGCGGTCAACCAAGAGTTTCTGGATGGGGGCAAATGTCGTGGATCCTACAGAGAGAAAATCATTCGGTTCTTCAGTGAACAGCTGAAGTAAGAATAACGCATTGAGGATATTGCAGGAATAGGATTTTTCGGTATTTATGTGCATTTCTATATTTTCTGATCTGGAAAGAGAATTGTGCAAATCTGAAGACCTTTAGCACCTCTGTGAAAATGTGCCAAATTGTTGTTAAGATAAAAAAAAGTGAAGCTCTCTGTCTCTTAAATGGTTCAGAGTGAAGCGATACCGTTTTCATTTTCACAAGGGCAGCTCATCATCTGGTGTTTTCAGTATCAGTATGCGGCTACACGCAAATTCTACAGATTTTTTTGTTAAAGTACAATGGCATTATTTTAATAGTAATACTTTAAATGTATTTTTCCTTTACACTTTAAATAATAATAATTATTATTTAATTATTACCAATAACTGCTTTGTTGGATTTTTTTTGTTAAATCATTTTTGTTGGTTCAGGCAAGACCGAGTGACGTGGAGGGTGGCTGATGAATTGCCATGGTTACTGCAGCAGCAAGAAGATCGAAGTAAACTCCAGATGAGTTTGCTTAACTTGTTTGTGTCCCAGAACCTGTACAAGAGGTACATTCTTACATTCCTGCTGTTTCTCTGATTTCTGTGTGGATGCGTGTCTAAAATAACGTCTTGCTGCTGACGTGTGTTCTCAGGGGTCATTTCTCTGAGCTGCTGACGTACTGGCAGTTTGTTGGTAAGGATAAGTGCTCAATGGCGACAG
This sequence comes from Enteromius trimaculatus, assembly GCA_032361065.1. NCBI lineage: Eukaryota > Metazoa > Chordata > Actinopteri > Cypriniformes > Cyprinidae > Enteromius > Enteromius trimaculatus. The sequence goes on along the minus strand of JAUMHP010000082.1, from coordinate 6,243,703 downwards.
AGTATTTCAACTCATTGAAAGAGTTTGAGAAGACCTGTGAGAGTGAGCAGAGCATGAGCCAACTGGCCGACCTGTACGAGACACTAGGCCGCTTCCTCAAAGACCTGGGAATGCTCAGTCAGGTTATACAGACTGAAAGACTGATGATCACCTGTATTACATTTTATAGTGTGTGGAAATGATGTTAATGTGTTGTATTTAAGGCGGTGGCCCCCCTGCAGCGCTCCTTAGAGATCCGTGAGACAGCTCTGGATCCGGACCACCCAAGTGTGGCTCAGTCCCTGCACCAGCTGGCAGGGGTTTACGTTCATTGGAGGAAATTTGGAAACGCAGAGCAGTTGTACAAACAAGCAATGGAGATTTGTGAAAACGCTTACGGTCCTGAACACAGCACTGTCGCTAGAGAACTAGACTCACTCTCGCTCCTCTACCAGAAACAAAACAAGTACAGAACATTTTGTCTTAAATTCATACTCCACTATGCAACTATTGCAGAGACTTTGTTCCAAATCTCATATTTATATATGTACACACAGTACTGTGCAAAAGTTTTAGGCAGGTGTGAAAAAATGCTGTAAACAAAGAATGCTTTCAGAAATATAAATAATGATTGTTTATTTTTGTCAATTTACAAAATGCAAAGTGAGCGAACAAAAGAAAAATCGAAATCAAATCAATATTTGGTGTTACTACCTTTTGCCGTCAAACCAGCATCAATTCTTATAGGTACACTTGCACAAAGTCAGGGATTTTGTAGGATTATAGTCAGGTGTATGATTAACCGATTATACCAAACAGGTGCTAATGATCATCAGTGTCACACGTAGGTTGAAACCCAGTCATGAACTGAAACAGAAACTGTCGTGTAGGAGGCTTAAAACTGGGTGAGGAACAGCCAAACTCTGCTACAAATGTGAGGTTGTGAAAGACAGTTTCATGTCATGGCAAGATTGAGCACAGCAACAAGACACAATGTAGTTATACTGCATCAAGAAGGTCTCTCCCAGACAAAGATTTTAAAGCAGACTGGGGTTTCAGGATGTGCTGTTTAAGCTCTTTTGAAGAAACGGGCAACGTTGAGGATTGTAGACGCAGTGGTCGGCCATGGAAATTTAGTGGAGCAGATGAAAGACAGCTTATTACCCTTTGAAATGGGAAGATGTCCAGCAGTGCCATCAGCTCAGAACTGGCAGGAACCAGTGGGACCCAGGTACACCCATCTACTGTCCGGAGAAATCTGGCCAGAAGTGGTCTGGATGGAAGAGTTGCAGCCAAAAAGCCATAACTCCTGGACTGATGAGTCAAAATTTGAAAAATTTGGCTGTAGCAGAAGGCAGTTTGTTCGTTGAAGGGCTGGAGAGCGGTACCATGATGAGTGTCTGCAGGCAACAGTAAAGCATGGTGGAGGTTTCTTGAACTTTTGGGGCTGCATTTCTGCAAACGGAGTTGGAGATTTGGTCAGGATTAATGGTGTTCTCAATGCTGAGAAATACAGGCAGATACTTATCCACTATACCATCAGGGAGGGGTATGATTGGCCCCAAATTTATTCTGCAGCAGGACAACGACCCCAAACATACAGCCAAAATCATTAAGAACTACTTTCAAGAAAGAAGAACAAGAAGTACTGGAAGTGATGGCAGGGCATAGCCTTGATCTCAAAATCATCGAGTGTTTCTGGGATTATATGAAGAGACAGAAGGATGTGAGGAAGCCTACATCCACAGAAAATCTGTGGTTCATTCTCCAAGATGATTGAAACAATTTACCAGCCGAGTTTCTTCAAAAACTGTGTGCAAGTGTACCAGGAAGAATTGCTGTTTTGAAGGCAAAGGGTGGTCACATCAAATATTGGTTTGATTTAGAGTTCTCTTTTGTTCATTCACTGCATTTTGTTCTTTTATGAAAATAAATGTTTAACTTTCATTTTTGAAAGCATTCTTTGTTTACAGCATTTTTTTCCACACCTGCCTAAAACTTTTGCCCAGTACTGTATACATACATAAATACGTGTGTATAATTGCAGTGCCTTCTGGGATTGTCTTAGATTTCATATATGATGCTAATGGTTTTAGTCAAAATGGCAGTATAATTTTTCAATCTGATATCCTTCATTTTAGAAAACAATTACTAATCTGCTTTCTGGGATTTGTAAATTAATACCTTTAGTTTATGAGCTAGGGCTGGGCTAATTCTTTTATTTTATTTATTTTTTTTGTTCAAGATATGAGCAGGCTGAGAAGTTGAGAAAAAGATCAGTCAAGATCAGACAGAAGACGGCGCGACAGAAAGGCCACATGGTAAGGAAAGGCCAAACAATAATTTTAGCCACATTTGTGTCTCATTTGGTCCCACTTAATAAACAATAAGTTTCACTTATACTGTATTTACTCGTGTTCTTTTTAGTATGGTTTCGCTCTCTTGAAACGGCGGGCACTGCAGTTAGAGGAACTTACTCTTGGCAAAGACTCGGCAGATTGTGCCAAGACTCTAAATGAGCTTGGAGTGCTTTATTACCTGCAGAACAACCTGGAGTGAGTAAATCTTCATTATTAACACACCACACATTCTGGAAATTTTGGAATTGTGCAGTGCAGGTTTTCAGTCATGGACAATTAGAAAAAACACCCAAATTTCCTGTAAAATATTTTTCATCACCAAGAGTTTTAGTAGATATTACAAATATAACTGCAGCCATTTTTGATACAAATCATGAAATTTCATATTTGTTTTGAGTGTTGTTTAATGAATTCTTACAGAATATTTTGGACATATTTCCAGGCTGCTCAAAGCTGCTGTTAAAAAAATAAATAAAATCATGGTATTTGCACAGTATTCTTCTCTGTGATTGGGTTAAGTGGGTTCTATTTCTTCTACATGTCTGTCATGGGAATTTGTTTTCTTTGCCACTTAGTAGCACCTTAACCTTTTGACCTTTTGTCTTGGTCCCACATGATGTATATTTGTTGTTCAATTTTCTTCATCATGATGATGTTCAAAGGTAACATAACCATACCCGCGAGACATTTTCTTAAGAGTGTACATTTCCTCTTTCAGATCAATCTGCAAGGCATGGCTTCCTCAAAGTTTCAGATGGTGTCATACATATGAAACCTGTCACTGAGCCTTGCTAAGACTGTAATGGTCATGTTTTTGTGAAGTTCATGACATTAAAATATAACAGTCATGTGCATGTGTACAGGGGTAGCTGGGGTAACCAGTAGTTTATTTTATTTTTTTAATCTTCACCACACACTGCCAGAGAGTAAATATGCATTTTCACTCAGCCTGTCTTGCTGTTTTGTTTAAAAAAATCCCTTGTCTTGAAATTATTTAAATGTATTACACTCAATGGTCATCTAAAATATACGTAAAGGAAAAACAGGATTTTCCATCATTTCTTAAAATGCTTACTTTGTATGGACAACTTGTTGTAAACTATTCTTACACTTCAGTACTTTATTAATATTGCCAACTTTCCATTTGCTGTTATATAATATGAATTTTAACATATTGGTATTTTTAACCTAGTGCTGCAAAAATGTTCTTGACCCGTTCCTTGGAGATGCGCCAGCGTGTGCTTGGGCCAGATCACCCTGACTGCGCCCAGTCTCTGAACAACCTAGCTGCTCTTCACAGTGAAAGGAAAGAGTATGAGAGTGCCGAAGAGCTGTACGAAAGAGCACTTGACATCCGCAAACGAGCTCTCGCACCAGATCATCCTTCTCTTGCATATACCTTGAAACACTTGGCCATGCTTTACAAACGCAGGGTGAGAAACCACAGGAAAGAGTCACGACTCACCAGCTTTGCAGAACTCGTGCAAACAAGTAGCATACATGCATACATTTATTCTGCAATGTTTGTCTTAGTGTGTTTTTGTCTTTTTATTATTGTAAGTGAACCTGAGACCCTTTTTCATTTTTGATCTGTATGTGTGTATGACAGGGGAAGTTGGAAAAGGCAGTTCCTCTGTATGAACTGGCTCTTGAAATTAGAGAGAAGAGCTTCGGGCCTAAACACCCCAGTGTCGCTACTGCTTTGGTTAACCTTGCGGTACTCTATTGCCAGTTGGTGAGAAGCATTCATATTTTTCCCACCCACTGTATTGTAAAACTGTCCAGTCCACACTCTGATGATGTAACTCTTTTATGTGTGTCTGTGTTGCAGAAGCAGCACAGTGATGCATTACCTTTGTACGAGCGTGCTCTAAAGGTATACGAGGACAGTCTCGGCCGACTGCACCCTCGTGTTGGAGAAACCCTGAAAAACCTGGCTGTACTCAGGTAAGCCATATTTTCTTAACTCAGCCTTACCAGTTAGATTCACTGGACATTGAACAAAGGTGTTAAGCAGCAATTAAGAACTTTTGTTTAATAATTACAATGTAGTCATTGTCTAAAATCTTGTTCAGCAGTGAAATATGGAGTGCCTCAAGGATCTGTTTTAGCCCCCTTGCTGTTTCTACATGCACATTTGAATTTGTTTAGTAAATATTGTATTTTAATAAATATGTAAAAAGTAATAATCCATATCTAGAAACCAGAACTGTGTAACTTGGACCAGTAATAACCACGCAGCAACCATCCAGAACACTCTATAAACCTTACAGCAAAAAATTGACAACCGCTCTTACTTTCTCAGCTACGAAGAGGGAGATTTTGAAAAGGCTGCTGAATTGTACAAGCGAGCGATGGAAATAAAGGAGGCAGAGCCATCCCTGGTGTGCGGTAAGGCCCCCTCACATCACTCGTCTAGCGGTGATACCATAAGCCTGCGAAGCCCCGCCCTGCCTCACACTTCAAGGTGACACCTGACCCCTCAACACCTACCAAGGTCAACTTTTACCTCTATTATTGAAGCCATATTGGCCACACTTGATTTGTCCAGGCATGTGCTTGAAGTCTGCATGCAGCAATCAAATAACTGCATGGTAAGAAAACATCGGAATCCAACATGTTTCTCAATCCTACTGTAATATACAGTACGAATCAGTTGCTCTCTGACTCTCAAAAATCCTTGAACCTTAGGAAGTGTTTTATATCTGTGATTTTGCAATGACTGTTGAAACACAGCACTCCATAGCACCAGCATACCAATGCCATTTCAAATGCACTGCTGTTAAACCGTTAGGTGTAGTAGTGTTAAGTAGTGTTATTTATGGAAGGCCACCTCAGAGTGGAAAAAAAAGTGACTGTTAGAATACAAATAAAGGCACGAGACATTCTGAGTTGTGAGATATGAATAAGAGGAAACAATTACAAGAAATAAAGCCTAAATTATAAGGTTGACATAAACATAAGGTGGCAGTCTCAAGATATGAAGTCCCAATTAGAAGATATGAAGTTGTAGTTACAGGATATATAGTAGCAATTAGGAGAAATTGAAATTATGAGCCGTGCAGTTGCAATTATGATATATGAAGTCACAGTTGAAATAATGTTGCTTTAAGATATGACTGTGACCCAAATTCACATTTAGAATTACATAAATTCGAAATTGTGAAATTTGAAGATATGAAGCCGCAGTTACTAAGCGTGAAGTAGAAGTTTTTTTTCCTTCTCTTTTCTTCCAATTATCTCTGAGAAACCTTTTTTTTTTTTTTTAACAAGTCAAATGATTCGGTTAAAGTTCAAAATGTTGATGGAAGAAATATAAGTACTTAAGTTGTTTGTTTATACGATGTCAGTATTCGTTTCTTCCAAAGCACTTTTCACTTGCATGGTACAAACCTTTAGCTGATGTGTGACCAATTTCAGCAGATTTTTTTAGGTTTCTATCACTGCTGCCTTCAGCAAATGCAAACACCAAGTCAAACATAACGGAAGTTCGCATCATTTGTGAATTGCAATTCAATACATATCTTCTTGTAAACATGCAAATTATGTGGTCCAGAATCTCACCTCCTTCCTTAGATCTGTGACCTGCTTCCTGTCTTTCAAAGGAACCTAATCATCAAAATGCAGAACTGTTGTAAATTGCACAGCATCACTGAAGGACAGCTGTCATACATAGCAATACAAAACATGATATCAAGATACAGGTAATAAAAAGGTAAAATAAGTACATTTTATTGTATTCAGTATTTTATTTATTGTATAGGTCTTACATTTTTGAGGAGAAGCATTTAAATGGTTCAACACCACAGAAGACAGCATGTGCAATAATTATGCTTCTTGTAATGCACAATGATATGTGTGGTTTAGTTTATACAATGACTGTTAATCTGAAAAAATAGAATCATATGACATTATGACCCATATTTTTGTATTTGGAAATGGTACTGCTGTTTATTTTTTTTAATTTTGTAATATTGAGTTGCGTTGAATTGTCTCTGTGAAAAAGTTTGCCATATAGTCTAGTTTTGATGGTTACCTTTGATGGTTTACTTAGAAGAGACGTATAATGAAGGAATGTAAAACATTAAATAAATGCAAAACAGTAGATATGTCAAACTCTAATGTCTTATGGGTGTTTAAAAACTATTTGGAAAGGTGCTAAAGCGGAATCAGTGTAATGTGCCTCATTTTTGTAGCAAAATGGTTTAAACTGTTGGATGTTAATTGTTAAATAATTTACTTCCAATATGGTTTGTATTACATTACATTGTTGTCGTACAATCATGCCTTAGATGTTTTAGTCACTGCCAAAAGAGGTCCATTTTATACCCAAATTCCTTTAATGCACAAAATAACATTGTGTATCATCTACCAATAAATGCATAATTGAATGAAAATTACAGTTGTTGATGTTTTTACTCCTATTTTACACCTAACGCCAAGGCTTCTTTATGTTGATCTAGTTTAAATGCAGGAAAAGCAAAATGGAATGTTACAACAATGCATTTATTTTAATTGGCATTATTAAAATGTTATACCATTCAATACAGCAGTCTGAATCAAGCCGATGATGAAATGTCAGAAATATTCACGTGATGTTCTTAAAAAAAAATCCAGCCGTGCACCTTCAAGGATGTTTAAGATTAGACATGACAATAACACATTTAGATGTGTGACTGAAGTATTAACCATTTCTGTCACATAGCTGTTAACAGCTATTTAAAAGCAATCTTTCAGGTTGGTTCTATTAAGCATTCCATGCCAACTCTGAAACGTTAACACTGTGAAAATAAAAGATCAGCAGTATTAAAGACTTTCAGTAAACCTGTAAACATCTCGAGTCTTACAGGCTGCTTGCAAAAACAGAATAAAAAAAAAAAAAACTAAATCCAAACTCATTTAGTATGAGACCTCAGACGTCACATGTAAGTACAAAATAAGTTTGTCTTTAGTGTCTGTGGGAAAGTTTTTTTTTTCTGAGTTGATGTCATTCTGAGGATGTCATTTTCCTCTTGCTTGTTGTTCTCTTACATCTTTCTCATCTGAGCCATTAGCTCTTCTAAACTCTGATCCGTTTCCTCCACTGCCTCCCCTGATGATGTGTCACCCTGGCAAAAAAATCAATAAATAAAAACACATAAATGGTAATCAAGAGATTATATTGAGAGGTAATTATTATGAAGGCTGCATTTATTATTAAAAATTTAGGAAAAAGGAGCAGCAGGCATTGCTCCAGTGTCACATGGTCCTTCAGAAGTTATTCTAATATGCGGAGTTGCCATTTAAGAAACACTTCTTATCATCAATGTTAAAAGCGGGGGCCTGTTCCATAAAACAAGTTTACCAAATAAGCCAGGCTTATGGCAGATAGTCTGACTTATTTTAATACAAATTAATTGGCAATAAGTCAGACTAACTGAAATAAGCCTGGCTTATTTGGTAAACTTGTTTTATGGAACAGGCCCCAGGTGTGCTGCTTAACATTCTTTGACAAAAAAAAATAATAATAAAAAAGTCAAAACGAGAGCTTTGAAATAAAAATATTTCGCAACAAATATCTTTACTGTCGATTTCGGTCAATTTAAAGTTAAACAATTAGAAATTTAGCTGAAATTTCTTTAAAGATTGTCACTACATTTGAATGTTAGTGTTTGTTTAGCAGGTAAATTTATTTTGTTTTATAGGATGTTTGCATTATTATTGATCACATAAGCATCTAACCCAAACCACAAATCACATTAAATTATAGTCTGGTCAAACGAACATTGTTCTTAAATATATACAAGCATGTGTTTGTTTTCATGTATACATAAATATACATAATACACACATTATGTAAACACAAATGCATTTTGGATGCGATTAATCGCTTGACTGCCCAACAATTTTATCAATGCAATTTGTCAGTTTCGTGCTTTTTTTTTTTTGTTGAATAACCAAAGTGTTGTGTTAGAATTGAGTTGGTCGTACTTTCTCAGGTATGGTGTAGGCTACAGTAATGCCCTCTGGTAGATCTGGTACCGGTCCTGATGCTTCTTGAAGCTCTGCCTCTGACACCTCAGACACGAGCTCAATGCCTGGCAGCAAACAACATCACGTTAAAGTTTACATATCATTTAAAGATTTTATTTTGTGAGTAAGGAATGTGTTGTGTGTGGGATGCCAACCCCATTCATTGTCCTCGTGAACCACTTCCTCTTCTTCCTGTAATACTTCCTGCTTTGGCCGCTCTGCTTCTTTTTTCTGGAGAAAGGAAGGAATAACACATCATATAATGTCAGTATTAAAGTGCCCCTATAATGCCATTTTAAAAGTTGCTAATAGTGCTTTATGAGTCTCTTAAAACAGGTTTACATGTACGCTAGGACAAAAAACACTTTAGTTTTCTCCAAAAATAGATTTAATTTGACCCCATTTCTAAATGATTCATAAACGACTCGTATGAAGCAGTTCGAAGACTCTGTCTAAACCCCTTTCTGTGAGTCCTCACTGCTGTGATTGGTCAGTTGGCGCAGTCCTTTATGATTGGTCTACCGCTACAGTGTGTGTCGGAAACAGAATCGCCCATTGCCATAACTGAATGACAGCGAAGGATACAGCGTCTTATTGACATGATGTAATCCACATGGAAATTGTACTGTTTGTGGGCAGGCAAGTTGTTTGCGACGTAGAACGTGGGCGGACATTATGTTACTTAGTGACATGGAGCCGTAACAGAAAAAGATTCGAATTGCTGATGACTCATTTAGGCGAATGTGAGCAGACTCTCTTTTTTTTTTTATAGACAATAACTTTATTTATCGTGCACTGTCGGCATCACAACTTTGCAGATAGTTTATATTCACATACAGCTACATGACACACTGTATGAAAGATTATATTTGAAAAGGCATAATAGGGGCACTTTAATATTAACTGGTTGTCATGGTATGCCTTTTTTACATCCATGATTACATAACTTGCCAAGAAACAATGTTGTGGTTAAATAATATTTTATTATTAGATATTTTATTTATCAATAAATCTGTTTGACTGACTATCAAGGTACAACAGGAATACATAAAAAGGAGTGTTTATGTTTGCATTTGTAGGAGAGTCACCTTGTAATCGCCCTGTTGTCGTCTGCAGTGTCTGTCGTCACACTGTGGGTTGGCCTTCATTGTCATACTTGGGAAGAAATCCTGCATGGCATTATAGCCTAGGTAGTAACTCACTGTCCCAAACCCCAGCAGATACCTGTAACACAGACAATTTCACTCCAGACTCTGTGATTAAGTCCTTTGGAAGTATAGACAGGGCAAGACCTCTGAGAAACTGAAATGATACATTTGGAAAATTCTGTCATTTATTCACTCTCAAGTAGTTCCAAACGTGATTTATGCATTTACTAGCCACTACACGAACTAAACCGAAATGGGATGCGTCACAGATAGGCCTGTGGTCGTGATCTAATCTTAACCCTGTTAATAATCCATAGTAAAAAAACGAAAGAAAAACGCCACAGCGTATGTAACGAGACTTCACTGAGAACCGAGTTCGTGGCCGGGTATGACAGACCGGGCCGAAGTGGAATTATTCTGCTGAGAGAACCCTAGCATGTAAAGCTGGGATATCCAGATTATAAAACCTGGCAAAAGTGGACGGCGAGGACCAGCCGGC
>JAUMHP010000082.1:6214800-6233631 GCA_032361065.1 Enteromius trimaculatus | reverse complement strand
TCTCCACACACACACACACACACACACACACATATATATATATATATATATATATATATATATAAAAAAAACACACACACACACACATATATATATATATATATATACACACACACAAAACATGCATGTATATTTCAGCAACATGTTGATGAATGATATATAATACAAATTTATGCATGTAAATACACAGAAATATTTTAAAAATACACTGTGCATGTGTATTCACATATACTGTACATAATATATACCGAACACGCATATATTATGCAAACAAAAACGTATATGTTGTATGTTTTTGGGGGGAGAAAGGCTTTTATGATTTCCCAGGCTGTTTTTTTTTATTTATTTATTTTTTTATGTAAAGCTGAATTTAGCATCATTACTCCAGTCTTCAGTGTCACACGATCCTTCAGAAATCATTCCGTCAACATTAGAAAAGGTCTTTACTGTCACTTTTCATCAACTGATCAAATAGTGCATATAGTTTTGAATCTCTCTAACTAACAAACCGAACCTGGATGAGAGTTTCAAGACTGAACAGCAACAGGTAAATGAAGCTGTGAGTCTCGTAATGGCTATGAGTGAATATATTTTTAGTTTGTGTTTGGGAGAAGTCGTTGATCCAGTCATAACTATCCAGCGTGGGCAAAAATAGCTACAGACTTCCCTTTGGCTCATCTATCACGCTCACACACACCTGAAGGATGCTGGTCTCTTCTCTGGGAATAAGAGTAAATATATTCACTGCAGGAAAGGCAGCTTGAAGGCAGATGGTTTCTCTACACCCACTGGGACGACAACAAGTCATACATTTAGAAAATGAGTTTTGGCTCTGTGGATCGGGCTGAGATTGAACAGTGTTTGGGATTTTCCATCGGGCTGCTGGAGAGTTTGCTCTGATACGGCTGAAGTCTGATTTTCTGCTCTGAAGGGAGTCGGCCGCATCCATTTCTGATAAAATAATGAATATTTCATCTGTATCCAAACACCCAACAGCCATTTGTTTTTTTCATTTAATGAGTGCTAAACAGCCGTCTATATCAAGTTAAACGAGAGAGTTTAACACTACACACCTCCAGAGAGGATCATGCTTTCAGGAAATCTGAAATTAATGATTTTCATTTAGAAAACTGGCTAATATATATACGCTGATGTGACACCTGGGTCTACTTGAAAAGTCTGTTTTAAGATCTACCGAAGAGAACAAATTGACCCAGGCCTTCCAGACAGTGACTAGACTATTAACCTATCAAAACTTCAGAGAAAGAAAGTGTAAAACTCTGCTATGAAAAGCCATTTGAAATGTATTTATAAGTGTTAATAATAAATATATACGCTACTAGGGATGTAACGGTATCAAAATTTCATGGTACGGTAATACCTCGGTATGAATGGCAAGGTACAGTATTTATTGAATCATTTACATAAAAAACAAAACTTTTTAAGAGGCTCAAAAAAGTGGCAGAAGTGTTTATTAAACAGTTTACATGAACACTGAACATATCAATGGCACACACATTAGCCATCTATCTGTAAACTTTGAAACAGGAACTTCAATTTTAATAACAAAAAATTATTAAACCTTCCACACATCCGATTAAAAACCCGCTTTAGATTGCTTGATGATGTCATATATCAATTTGCATATTCATTACGTCCCTGTATCATGTTCTCTTGGTCACATAATGTAATTCAATGCACCCTTATTCTCAATATAACTGTTTTCACTGATATATTTAATGGTTTCTGTTGTCAGAAAAACAGAATGAACATGAAATTGTGACTAAAATGCACGTCATTATAAGACCTACTGAACTAGCTCTTCCTTACAAGATGTTAATCTAGATTAAAATACTAATTTTTAATCGTTTATAATTATATTTATAATTCATAATAATTAAACCAAGTACCCATAAGATATAGACAATGGCTATGCTGTGATTCTGGCTCTATTTGCATGTAAAATGGAGTTAAAGCAACATAATATCTATTTTAACTGAAAGCCTTGCTCCTGTCAGCCTCTAGCTGAACAAAACAGACGCAGAGAGAGGTGTGTTCGCACAGAGAAAACAAGAGTTTGCGTGTGAGAACCAAATCCACAGGCGCGGCAGTACCGGAGATTCGCTGAGGTTTGTTCATGAAGTCTCTAGATTTGTCGCTAGTCGCTTTTAGGGAAAAATGTCGCCAAGGGGGTCTGAATAGTCGCTAAATATATAGACAAAGTTGCTAAGTTGGCAACACTGATCTGTAGCGACAACAACAGAATGATGGGCATGCTTGGGTTGATGGGAATTGTAGTTCCCACTATCTCCTGTTCGCCTCGTTTTATTGAGTCATGCGACCACGGTATTATCGAAAAAAATTGGATATTGTGGTACGACGGTATTTACAATAACGTTACATCCCTAGTGCTGAATCATCAAGAATGTGAGGAGGTCTTACTTCAGAACATTCTGCACAAGGAGCCCAGCGACAACTCCCATTGTGGTGGGCAGACTAGCAGCACAAACTCCATCTCTCTTCAATGTCTTCTCATCGATATTTGCAGCCACTACGAGGGGAGGTGCACACTGACACACACACACAAACACCTGGGTTAGATCAATGTTTCCAACCCATCTGAAATAACCAGTGTTTTATGGTTTATGACACAGAAACTAGACAATGTTGAAGAGGGTACAGCCATATGATCATAAAACCAATTCATAATTCATATTCAAAACAAATAATACGTGTTTTGGGAGAGTGAGTGTGTCATACAGCAAAACAAGCAGTTTCTCCAGGGATGATGAGCTGGATGTGTCCAGAAACAGCATTCTCACTGACGCCTGATTCCATCCAGATCTGACCCAACTCATTACATGCCTATAAGAGAGAAACAAACGTGTGAGTAACTGCACTGATTGTGAGGGGGAAGAAAAGTTAAAACATATTTGAATGTATTGAAATGAACCAAAAAAAAAAGGTTCTTACAGTTCAATGCCAAAAAACTCACAGTATTAATGGCCATCCGAGCCTCAAAGTTATCAACACAACTGAGAACCAAATCCACAGGCTTCCCCTCCTCAAGTCCTCCACGGCTGGAAACAAAAGCAAGATTGTTTATTACAGACAAATTAAAAATGAGAAGGAAAACTTAGGGGAAAAAAAAAAAACTGATCACCTAATGCGGTCCATGAAATGCGAGAAGTTGTCCATTGTGGTGATGTTGTAATTGTGGGTCTCAAAAGCAACATCTGGATTAATGTTCCTATACAGGAGAATAGTATATTTTTATTTAATGTCAAGTAGTTATTTTAGGCTCTTTTCACTTAAGAGTGAAAACTATACTTACTTTTAACTATAAATAAAAACACAAGTAAAACAAATACAAAAATCAAACAAAAACGAGGTATATTACACAAGTTTTTTTTACACTTTTTTTACTCTTTAAGTGAGTTTGCAGGAAAAAATAATTAAGATGGCAAATGCAGTAAAAATAACCTTTTCATTTCTAATTTTTAATCCACTTCACAGTTTGTTAAAATGAAATATATATGGAGAAAGAGGAGCTGAATTTCCACATAAACTGTAATATAATAATTCATGATTTTATCTCTTTTACACTTTATTAGAAATATCTCATTATTAATGTTGAAAACGCTTGTGCTGCTTAATAATTTAAAGCTTTTTCAGGTAATTTTGATTAACAGAAAGTAAAAATAAATACATTTTTGAAATTTTTGTAACACTATAAATGTCTTAACTGTGACTTTTGATCATTCCTGCTATACACGTTAAGTTGATTAACCTCTCCTTTACCTAAGAGTGTGTTCTGCAGCCTCAACTTTACTGAGCCCTGCCTGATGTGGCTGGAAGAAGAGCCGGTTCATGTTGGCCAACTCCACCTTATCATAGTCAAACAGCAGCAACTGCAGGGAAGAAATCACAGACACAGCAAAAAGAGGCATGACAGTCTATTACTGCAGAGCCAAGGCATGTCTCTGGGGGTTATGCTGTTGGCTTCCCTCCTGTACTCCGACTGGCAACACACACTATAAGAATGCACCAATTTTAACTAAAAAAAATAAATAAATAACAATGCATGCTATAGACCGACCAATTTCTGCATCTTTATATTTGATTAACTTGTACTATATATTATCAGATCTATATACTGAGGAACGAGTATAAAGGTGCATTACCTTACCAATGCCACATCTGGTAAGCATTTCTGCAGTGACACTCCCCACTCCTCCAACTCCCACCACTGCCACAGCATACGAGCGGATTTTCTGAGAATGACAGCAGGTGGATAATGCTCATCTGGACACGAGCAAACAGTTATCATTCATATTAAGTGTGGGAAATAATAAATAAACATGTTTACCTCGTAGTCCTGAACTATGCCCATCCGTTTGAGTGCCATAAGACGACTATGAGATATCAAATACAAAATTGAAGTGACTTTGATCTCCCATATGTTCAAAAACAAGTCAGTCATAATAAATAAACATAGCAGCGCCAAATTGCTCACCTGTATGGATTTGAGTCTACGACTTCAGCACTCATTTGATCAATCTTTGGTCTGAGATGATGTTCAGCATCACTGTGCTTCTGTTTGGATTTAATTAGTTCATTTTCTAACTCACGGATTCGCAGCTTTAGTTCCTCAACGGTTGCCATTTTTCTTTACAAATCCTATACTGTTATAAACACGAGTGATGATATGATCCGATGGGGAAAATAAAGCACGCCAACGATTAAAAATAATGTACACGTCCGCACTGTTAGGAATCAGCAGGCGAAGAGTGTGTCTAGATATTAAGCCCGGAGTGAAACACAAAGCTCATAGGAACGAAAGTTCCCTCAGTGAATGGTTCCTCACTAGCGTTCCTACGGTTTAACACATACCATACTACTGTTTTCATTTATTTGTATTAATGTATGTATTGTTATTATTGCTGTATTATTGTTATTATTGTATTGCTGTGTAAACAATTTTGACAAATACAAATTTGTCGGTAACACTTTACAAGAAGGTGTCATTTGTTAACATTAGTTAATGTATTAACTGACATGAACAAACAATGAACAATACATTTATTACAGTATTCATATCTGTTAGCATTAGTTAAAAAAATACAATAATTCAATGTTAATTCACGGTGCATTAACCAATGTTAACAAACACAGCTTGTGATTTTAATAATGCATTAGTAAATGCTGAAATTAGCATTAACTAATATTAATAAAGGCTGTAAAAGTGTTGTTCATTCTTAGTTCATGTTAACTAATGTTGTTAACTAATGAACCTTAAGAACAACTTCTTTACGAAAATAAATGTGTAACTAAGGTAACTGCTTAAAAACGCGGTTAGTATTTCGAAAGTAACCACGTGTTCCTCTCACTTCAAAAAAAAAATACCTATAGTAAAAATAATAGCTGAATTCGACTATTTATTTTATTTCTGACACTACCCTCCTCCAGTCCGGTGGGTGGCGGTCATATACTTTATTAATTTCTCCCATTTCACCAAAGGAACAGAAGTGAAGCGGAAGTTATTTTCCAGAGCTGATGGCGCGAATGACTGGAAAACGGTTCCGCATTCATAGCTTTTCAAAATAAAATACAGACAGATTAGCAAATGAATTATCCTGCTGTGTTATACAAGATATGTTTTCATGTGTGTTTGTGCAGAAGTGATCAGAACTAAGCTGAAATGAGATCGAAGTCTTTTAGAAATTAGTTTTAATCCTCGTCATCAAGATTTTGCTCTGTCTCGCGGTAAGTCTTCGTTTGTTTTTATAAGTGTTTGTTTATTATTTAAGTAAATTAAAAAAGACACTAAGTTAAATATTTAGTACTTTAGAGCTGTGCAACAGTTTGGCACTCTTTAAATTATGACTTTTGTATTGTCTTATTTATATATAAGAGATAACCAAAACAACCTGCGGTGAGAAGTCAATGTGCATTAATAGTCTCATATTGATAAATAGCATCCAGTTTTTGTTCGATCTCTGCATTTAATTGCATTTAATTTGTTAAACCCAATAAAAATAGAATATACAGGATAGTATCACATTACAGAGTACTATGAGAGAAAGGGATACTAATGATTAGCTGATGTTTACTTATTTTTTAATGATGATATTCTTGCACGTTTGTTTCCATGTAATGTAGATTATATGCCACCATGTCAAAAGGCAACAAGGAGGCATACATTGTGAAATTTGTTGAACGCAATGGACAGAAGAGTGATCTGGCTCTCCAGGCATATAAGGTGACCATAATATGTCATTCCTGTGTAACATCTGTCATTAAAGACTTCTAGTATAGTGTAATAA
This sequence comes from Enteromius trimaculatus, assembly GCA_032361065.1. Taxonomy (NCBI): domain Eukaryota; kingdom Metazoa; phylum Chordata; class Actinopteri; order Cypriniformes; family Cyprinidae; genus Enteromius; species Enteromius trimaculatus. The sequence continues at coordinate 6,227,305 of JAUMHP010000082.1, read as the reverse complement.
CCTTAATAGTACTACTTGACGTCTTTTGTTGATATAATTGTATGCTCATCTTCAGGCAATAGTGGAACTGCAGTCAGAGAAGTATGTGCAGACCTTGGATGAGGAAGCTGCGCTTGAGCTGGACCACAATGACAAGTCCCTGTTTGTTTTCAGTGACTTCACCAGCAATGCCTTTGAACACTGCAGGAGGGTGCGTTCGTAGTAATAAGCAGTTGGCTGTTTCCAATTCCATTCATCACTAACCGATCGGTTTAATGTTCAAAAATAGAAGTTTTCTCAGGTGATACACCAGCAAACAAGCTGCCATATTTATACTCTAGAGTTATTTTTGGCCAAGGTGAAGTGCTTCCATGTTTAACATTGTAGCTTACACTAGTTTTTGGACCGTAAGATTTTTTTTATGTTTTTGTTTCATCCAAAACATAGCAAAAGCAGTACTGTGTATATATTGTGAAATATTTTTACTATTTAAAATAAGAGCTTTCTATTTGAAAATATCTTACATTTTAGGTTTTTCCTGTGATTTCAAAGGTATATGTTAGCATAATTACTCCCATGATCACTGAAAACATACAGATACAATCCTTTTATTATGATAATGTTGGGAAAAAAAAGCTGAGTATGATTATATTTGTAATCTTGATTGCCAAAATTTTGGTTTGCATCATTTACAAAAAAAAATAAAAATCTGCTGAGTGTGATGTGTAACTTAAGTTTTAATATCTGAACTCTTGTTTTTGTCTTTGGACATTAAAAGTTTGGTGTAATTGAGTTTTTTTATTTATATTTTTAAAGCATTTATCTGAAAAAGAAATCTTTTGTTACATTAACGTGACTTTCAATATTCTTACAATGTTAACAATCTTACAAAACTGTATGTTTGTAATATTTGCAGCTGGGATGCAGAATCGTGAGTCCTCTGGTAGTGCTGTTTTGTCTGCAGAAGCAGAGATGTGTGCCCAAAGCAGAGCAGCCCGTGTACAACATGGCCATGGCTGATGTCACCATTTCCTGCACCAACCTTGAGAAAGAGTCACGGGTCAGTAAATAAATGTTGACGATTAAGTCTAAAAGTCTATTTCTCCATCTTTGCATACAGAATCTATAAAGTGGGGTTGAAAATAGTGAAATACATTTGTAAGCAGACGTTTTGGTGTTCTTGTAGAGTGAAGTGATGGATCTTGTCCAGCTGATGGGTGGACGGGTCTACCGTGATCTCAATGTATCTGTTACTCACCTGGTGGCAGGTGAAGTAGGGAGTAAGAAATACCTGGTGGCTGCAAGCCTTGGAAAGCCCATTGTTCTGCCCAGCTGGGTGAAGGCATGCTGGGAAAAGTCTCAGGATAGGTAACCCCTATGCTTAAAATCATTATGGTATAAGTCACTGTAAAATCAAAATTGATTACTCTTAATTTTTTTTTATTTTATTGCAGTGTTGTTATAAACATTTTATCCATGCATATCTTTTTTTTTTTTTTAAGTTTTTTAATTCGCATGCCTTCACAACATCTCCTATTCACCCCCAAAGTGTTTTCCATCACTCTGAACTGAATATGGAGGACTACCAGTGTCCTGTCCTGAAAGGCTGTACGGTGTGTGTGACGGGACTCTCTACTGTGGAGCGTAAAGAGGTTCAGAGGTTGTGTGACCAGAATGGAGGCAATTACACAGGGCAGCTGAAGATGAATGAGTGTACTCACCTCATTGTCAATGAACCCACAGGTGACCCCATTATCTCTGACCTCATCAGTATGTTTTGGGATAGCAAGTTCTTCACTTAATTTTATGTGTTGCATTTCAGGTCAGAAATATGAGTTTGCCCGTAAATGGAACGTATACTGTGTGTCCCTTCACTGGCTGTTTGACAGCATCGAGAAGGGCTTCTGCCAGGATGAGAGCAGGTATGCCGTGGAGCGTGGAAAGAAGAGAGCGGAGGAGAAACCGAGCAGACCCAACACCTCCACTCCTACAGGGCCCAGCAGGAGCAAAGAGGGTTAGTGAAACAATGTTTTATTGTTATGCTAGAGGCACAATTTGTGTCGTCTTACTGACACAAAAGTTTACAGGTGTATATTTCTGTGCGTCATTTGTTTGTGCAGAAGGTCCCTCACTTCTAGGATTAAGCCATATTTCCAATATCAGTATGAATGTCAATGAAACAGCCCTCACCACAGCAGGAATCAGCCACATAGAGACTCCTGATCCAGTTGACTCATTTGACATCACTGTTTGTCGAGTTGATGACTTGTTGGATGGCTGTAAGGTTAGTTTGTCTTTGATTTCCTGAACATTTTGAAGTGATGCATTTAATCCTAAGGATTAGTCCTAAGTGATATCCTTTTGTATTTTGTGTGAATTTAAACATTCAGTCTAGATGGAAAATACTTCAATCATTGACCCTTTTTTACTGTCTTTTTATCTTGCAGTTATATCTATGTGGCCTATCAGGAAAGAAACTGGAGAAACTGAGGAGGATGGTGAACTGTGCTGGGGGACTGCGCTTTAACCAGCCCAGTCAAGAACTAACTCACATAGTGATGGGTGAACCAGACCAGGGTGTCAAAGTCTTTCTTGACAAAGCCACTCACAGGTCAGTCTAAGTCCATGTCAGGGTAACTAGCTGCAGAATGCGAAAGTTAGGGGTGTGATATATATATATCGCCTGCGATAATATCATCATTTTTGTTTTAATAATGTGCAATTTGACATTATCAAGTATTTTGCAAAAAACAGTCAGAATACTCCTATAGAGTGCACGCATGCATTATTTGAAGTCTGGAATAGTGTGCATGCACATTTAGAGTGCCTTCTTTCACTGCGCGATTCAGTTTATTAAAATGCATTTAGAATGATGAAGTACCTTTCAAGGATAATATTTTATAATATAATATTTGCAGTGCCTTTTACATTTAAAGAATATTTTGTATTATTAAAATAAAAAAAAATAATGTCAGTATTCAATGTTTTATGTTTAATAGATCAAAATATTATTGATGTGTTTGTAACTGCAGGTTAAATTGATACATTTATACATTCAATTTGACTCGAAAGACAATGCACACTTTTAGAAGCGAAAGGCCCTATAAAGGTAAAACGTACTGAAAATATTCATTTTGATCAATGTGAGCTGATTATCACACAATATGAAGAATATTAAAAACTTTAGGACCGAAATATACCAGCACAACAACACAATTGAGAATAATATCTAACTCTCGTTATCTATAAAATCACAGAAAATATTAAGATTTTTTTTCTTTCCCACACTCCTAGCGCAAAGTTCATGGTACGTGTTATTTGGATAGACCCTTCTTATATAAGTTGACTTCCCTAGCCAGAATAGGGTGCAGTTTAAACAATTCAAATTACTCTTCTCCTCAGACCCCATATAGTGACTGTGCAGTGGCTGCTGGACAGTTTCTCCCATGGTTCCTTGCTCCCAGAGGATGGCTACTTTCACCCCTCCTTTCTGCCCCCTGCCCCAACCTCTGTTGATATGCCTGCTCCTCATAAAGCCGCCCCCCGTGCCTCCAGACCCTCTGTAGCTCCCCCTCCTGCCCCTAGTCCAGGCCGACAAGCCAGAGCAGAGGAAGACCTGCTATCACAGTACATGGAGACTGACCAGACTGTGGGTAAGTTGATAAAATAACGAACCCTGCTCTCTTCACCTGTCTGTCTCCCTTATTCTTCTCTGCCTTGCTCTTTCCCGCAGTGGAGCTACCTCAGGCTGCTAATAGTGCCAGCAGCAGGCAGAGCGTTTTGCTTCCAGAGCTTCCACCTGTGGTGAAAGACTCCACTTTGGTTGAAACCTCAGAGGGTGGCCTTTTTGCAGGGAAGCGTTTTATATTGGTTGGTTTCGGTGCTGAGGCCGAAGCGCAGCTCTCAGAGCTAGTCATGGAAAACTCTGGGAAGATCTTGGTCGGCCGCTCAAGAGCTGTGGCACATTATGCCATTGTGCCACTGCTGGGCTGTGATGTGGAGGCCACAGTAGATGAGGTTGTGACAGATACCTGGCTGGTAAGATATGTTTGAGTCTATGCACAGGCAGGATAGTTTTTGTGATGTTTATTTATTACTTATGGACTGTGGTTTGGTGTATGTGTTCAGGCCATGTGTGTGGAGCAGCAGTGTGTTTTGCCACTTCCCTCTCATCCTCTGTTCACTCCAGTAGCAGTGAGAGAAGGCTTCTCTCCTCTTAAAGACTGTGTGCTGTCTGTCAGTCAGTTCACTGGAGCTGAGCGGGAGTCTCTCATTCAGCTTGCCAAACATCTGGGAGCGAGGTATTTTATCATCTGCAGCCTCCATCTCTATATGCTGTATAACGCAACATACGTTCACATCAGTGTTAACTCAGTGGTAGTTATACTCACCAGACAATGCACTTATTCACAATCACAAAAGTACTTTATTTGCTTTAAACTCTTGACAATTAAACATTTTGTGTGTGCTCTCCTGATACGCACAAAAATAAGATATTTTGAGTAACCAAACAGTAGCTGGTCTTCATTGAATTTAATAAAATGTTCAACAGAAAAAAGAAACTCATTCAGATAAAAACGAGCTGAGAGTAAGTAAATGATGGATGTAGTGTAGAAGTATATTGTGTTTCACTTTTTATATTTGTTAATTCAATACTGATAAATACACCTACTCTACCTAAAAAATAAAAGCACTGTTTGTTTTATTAATATTATGTTTGTTTGTAATGGGTATATGTTCGAATAACAAAGATATAATAATGACAACGATTTTTATCTATGCTCATTCTGGCCTTAATACCTTGAAAAGCTTTGTTTTTATAAAAAAGGCAAATTAGTTTGTCTGTACTGCTCAGACAACTTGCAAAATAGTAAAATCAATGTGTGCTCGGAAAGAGTGGGGGAACTTTTTTTTTTCTTTTTTTATGAAGTGCCAGATTGCGGAAGTTTATGTTTCTTTAGTTTAAATCTTTTTAAAAATCCCATATTTTTTTAATAAAGGCAATGCTGTGCCAATTATATTGAAAAACAGGACAGAAAATAGACTGTTACAATTTTGAAAACATAATAAGGGGACCTCAGAGAACAGTACAAAATAATAAAAAGGCAGTTTATGACCCATTTAAAATAAAAACAAATATCTGCCAACGGAATCTGCATAATATTTTTGTTTTTCCTATAAAAATAAATTTTTGTAACCCCACTGGCATATAGTCAGTAAAATCATAAATTATTTCATTCTCATGGATTTCTGTGTCCATCTACATTTATTCTTTGAATTTTCTTTACTTGGTCTTAAAAGTCTTTAATTTGCCTTCACAAATTCTGCAGAAGCCCTGCCTCGTATCAAACCTAGGAGTTAAAAAAAGCATTTTAAAGCACATCTGCAATTATAAGTATTTATGAAAAAAAAAAATTCTCAGAGCTAATCTAATATTTTTAATAGATTCTACACATCTTTCTCCAGTGTTCAGGATTACTTTGTGCGGACTGCTAATCAGAAAAAAGGAATGCTGGCCAGCACTCATTTGGTACTCCAGACTCCTGAGGGCACAAAGTACCAGGCAGCTCAGAAATGGGGTCTACCTGCAGTCACAATCCGCTGGGTTTTAGAGTCTGCCAGAACAGGGAAGCGTGCTGATGAGGAACGATACCTGGTTGACCTGCCTCCCTCTCCAGGTCAGTATGATGATTTCGTTTGTGACTATTTAGATTTTAAGCCTGGAATTCAATTTTGACTTAATGCAATTTAAGAAATGTCATACACCTGTATTATATACCACGTAGACACCAAATATCATTCTTTCTTTGTTATTTTACATAGAGAGAACTGAGGACAGTTTTGTCGGCGCATCTCAGAAAGACCTGCCACCACGCCTCCTACAGCGCTCTCCAGAACTACCCCTACTGGGCCCACAAAATAGTGCTGCCATCACCCCTCTGGACACTGCTCGCTTTCAGAGCCGCACTGTCCGCTCAGCAGTCAGGAAGTTGAAACAAGGAGAGGAAGAGCAGATGGATGTTGCCACCCCAGGACAGGAGGATGCTAAAGGAGCCCTGCACAAAGACTCCTCCCTTCAACTAGATACCCCCTCTCGGTTCCTGAGCAGAGACAAACTCTTCGGACCCTCATTTAACACAAAGGTGAGCTGGACACAGGGAGAGATCTAAGTCCAGAAAAATCTTTTGCTTTGTTTAGAGTTAAATATGATATGAAGTCATTGATCATTAGAAGTATACTACTGAACAGACAGAGAAGTGCACAGCGATTAACATAAAACTAATGTTTATGTTTTGTAATATGGTTATATGTCTGTGTTGTAGGAAGTCTTTGACCATTTGCAGACTCCTGGTAATAAGCCTCAGCAAGGTCAGGGGGCTGAGACTCCTCTGTCAGAGGTCATTGAGAGGAACCTTAAAGCTGCAGTTGCCAACAGCAACCGCAGCCATGTTACTAGTCTCGCAGCCATGACTGCCAGTCCACAGCTGGGAAAGGAACCTGAACCTGAGGTACACACACCGTCATACACACACAACTTATGTGTCTACAGATATATACAGGTGTGTTTCTGTCTTGCAGGTGGAGCAAAAGGCTGCAGCTCCTCTTAGTGGGGTGGTGGTATGTGTAAGCAAGAAATTAAGCAAAAAACAAAGTGAACTCAATGCGGTGGCTGCCTCACTAGGCGCAGACTTCAGGTATTACCAAATCTCTCTAATCTCGTATTTTGAGCGAGTCAGTCTAAAAGCAATAATGCCATCTGAGATGTAGGTAGCAAATACAAAGTTGTTTTTAGCCAAAGTTGTGGAGTTCAATGCTTTTTCTCTCTTGTAGGTGGTCATGTGACGACTCTGTCACTCACTACATCTACCAGGGTAAAGCAGGAGACAACAGTAAAGAATACAAAGCTGTCAAAGAGAGAGGACTGCATATAGTGTCACAACACTGGCTACAGGCTGTATGTACATATCTAAATGCATATCTGACAACACAGGGTGTCTGTAAATTCTTAATGTGCTACTTCTGAATTTACACAGACATTTCAATATCAATGCTTAATATTTTTGTATAATCTCTGATGCAGTTATTTGGGATTATTTTAAGAAGAACAGCATTTCTTTGGAAAACAAATCTTTTGTATCATAATACTATCATTAGCTGCTTTCCATTTCCCTTCAGAGTGCGAATTAAAAATTTGCCTACTGGAAACGCATCAAGTTTGCAAAAATGCCCATATATTGCAAAAAAATGCATGTTTTTATATTCACGTGATCACTCTTCAGTGTGCTGTAATCTTCAAGAAACACTTCATGCGTGGCTGCTCTCAATTAGAAGGGACATTTCTTGCCATTGATTCTTAGACAGTTTACACTGCACAGTGCGGCACGTTACGGCTCCAACACGACTGCCAAAGCTGATCACTGCCACTCTTGAAGTAACTTTGATTAAATATAATGGCTGGTGTAGTGGTTGCGATTATACGTAAACCTTGACCTTAAACCCACATAACATTGGTTGATGTATATGCTGTAATTTTCTTTTTATCAACATTTATCAAATATTGCTACAGTTGTGCAAATCTGTAATGGAAATGCAGCTACTTTTAATAAATCAAGTTAAAAATTATATTTATTATTTGAACATGCAACTAAGATGTGAACTGTTTTACTACATAAAAATGACCACAAAGCATACAAAAATTTGGGGGTTTAAATCCCATGGTACATTCTTTTTTTTTTCCTTAGTGTGCAGATGAGCAGAAGCATGTGCCTGAGTCACTCTATCCTTTTACATTCAACCCCAAAATGAGCCTCACCATGAGTCAGGTGGCAGATACCACTCAGAGGTCACCTCCTCTTTCCACCCCCCGCACCAGACTCAAGACATTAACAGAGAATGAGGAGACCAGGGTGAGTGATTTATATCTGGCGCTACACTACCCATACTCTTTAGTCATATATTAAGCTTATATATGCTGTAACTAAAAAATATTGATTTATTTTTATTTTTTTTAAAGCTTAGTCCTGTTGACAGCATCACAGACATCTCAACCCCTCAGCGTGTCACTGTGGGAGAGCCTGAGAAAGAGCAGACCGTCAGCACTGAAAGAAGTGAGTCATCAAACACTCGTTTTTTATTTTTGTATTACATCTACATGTTGACTTTGACCTGGAGTCACAATTCACAGCTCATTTTCTCTCTTCATTCCTTTTTCTTCTCTTTTCCCTCTCAGATCTCACAGAAACTCTTGAGATGAGAGAGAGTCTTCAAAGGCAACTTCAGGAGATCATGTCTGCTACTAAACTGACCAACGGTCGTCGAGGCTCCTCGCGGCTGGCCAGAACAGGCTCAGGGGGACTAGACTCACCCCACACCCCGGACAGCCTGGGGCGAATGGGAAGACGCAGCCGCACTTTAGAAGCCCTACGGTATAAAAACAAGACATGCTAGAGTACTCTTTCTGATCCCATTACTTTCAAAGCTTGTAGCATCTGAGAGAATACAGCACAGTAGACACTGGGCATGTTCTTGCTCCTGTTTCTGATACATCTGATAGATCATTTGCTGGTTATCGTTAAGCTGTTGCGTCACTTGTGTTTTTAGATTGCATGATAATAGATTGTGTTTTGGCAGAATGTCACGTCAAGTAGCTGTGGACCTGAATACAGAGCCGTCTCAGAGTGAGCAGATCGTGTGGGATGATCCTACAGCACGAGAGGAGAGAGCGAAACTGGCTGATAACCTGCAGTGGCCTGGCAGCCCCTCTCAGCACTCCGAAACCCTGGCCATCGTCCCACCACCCCTCTCTGACCACACAGCCAGGGACTCTATGACTGACTCCGAACTTGTGGAAATGGGTATAAAAATGCTTACATTTTTAGCAAGTTTTTTGTTACACTTTCTCATACTTCTGCAGATACTTCTATATAAAGAGTTTTTAACGTCATGCTTACCAGTGCTGCATTTATTTGATCAAAAATACAGTAAAAACAATAATATTGAGGATTTTATTTATTTTATTTATGAACTTTTCATCTTAAATAGTTTCATTTTTTCAATTGTAAGGTTAGGCTTTTTCGGGGGTTTTTTTGGTTTCTCATTGGTTCCCACTTTTTTTGGGAACGGAAATGCTCTAAAACGGCAGCTTTGCCAGACTGACTTTGCTCGCGAAATTGAAAGGAAGTATGGGCGGGCCAAGGCTAGTCTAATGCACTTTCAGAGTTTCAATTTAAGAACTCCAACCCATGTGTCTAAAACTAGAAAAACTTAAAGGAGTAGTTCACCCAAAACACAAAGTTTGTAACCAGGCTGTTTTGGGTCACCATTGATTTCCATAGTAGGGAAAAAAATACTATGGAAGTCAATGGTGACACAAAACAGCCTGGTTACAAAGTTTCAGAAATTCAAACAGATTTAGAGCTACTTGACGGTGAGTACATGATGACAGAATTTTCCTTTTTGCGTGAACTATTCCTTCAAGTCAGAATTGACTTGTAATTTAAATTTAAAGGAGACTTAACCCTCTTTTTATTCATGATATACTGTCTCAGTGTACATTACATTCACAAGCAAATTAGATTAGAATAATAACAACAATAACGGCATTATAATACTTCCTTCCTAGTTTCTACAATGAAAAGAGATTTTGAAATTGGGCTGCAGTAACATTACCCATTTAAACCACTAGCTGTCAGCAATTCATACTGCACTTTTAAGCTTTTATTTTGACAAAATAAAAATGTACTTACTTCAAACTTTTGAAACCTTGTGTAAAGTGAAATTGCATTCTAAATGTTCTGATTTAACCCTTCTGAACCTTCTCAGCTGCGTTTGAAGTCATCGATGCACAGCTGAAGCCTAAGCAGACCCAACAGAACCCTGAAACGCCTGTAGCACGTACTCTTGCTTTCCCCACCCCTAAACCTGCAGTTCCTTCCCTTCCACAGGTACACATACCTCTCTCGCTAAAGGGCTGGCTGATTTTGGATGGCTCAGTCTTGTGATTATGATAAGCATATATTATTTGCTATATAAATATGCATTAGTGTTTTTTTATTGGTGCGTATAACTTAAGTTTAATAACATACGTTTCGATTCTACCTTTATGTGAGAGCATTTTTAACATAGTAGTTGAATGAATGGTTTAATGACTAAGTCATTCATGAATGAAACAGTTGTAATTAATTAAACACTACATCAACAGCAGTTATAATTCTTTTTTTTCTAAATTATTATTAAACAGATTGAAGATAAGCTCAAGGATCCTCGACGATTCTTGCTGTCTTCATTGAACCCACAAGAACGCATCGACTACAGTCATCTCATAGAGGAGCTAGGTTAGTAAACAAAGTAAACTAGTGCTCCCCATTTCTTGTCATTTTTATGGTGTCTGTCAGTGTACCCGACCGAACTGGATTAAATTTAGGAATGTCTAAAACTACATATTTTCAAAATCAACTAATTAGCTAATTGTTTTTATGTTTTGATATTAATCCTGTCAGATTACGGTCAGACACGTATTGTTCTAAGCTTTCACATAATGCTTGTTCAAAAATATTGCTATTGTACAAGCATAGAGCAATCACAAAATGCAGGGGCCCTGAGATGAAAAGATTGACAGTTTTTTAAAAATTAGCTTTTGTGGTAGGGAACCTAAAAAACTACACACAACAGCACAATGGTCAAAAGAATTGAATGACATTTTCACCATCTTACCATAAAAACCTTCAATAGCATTAGTTTATGTGTGTGTGTATGTATGTTAAACACTGCTGTACATTTTCTAGGTCAGTAAAACATTTTATTTTTTTTTAAAGAAATGAATACTTTTGCGCAAGGACACCATAAAATGGGAAAAAGTGACTGGAAAAAAAACTAAAAAAATAATTTCTGCAAATTTGTTTTAGAAATGTATACATTTCTTCATGTAAAAATTCTTCAACTTAAATATTAATAAGAAATGCAGCAAATCAGCATATTAAAATGATTTCAGGAGCGTCACAAGAATGAAGACTGGAGTAACGACTGAAAAACAGCTGGTGTAATGGCAAAAAATGCAAATTAGATAATATATTAAAACGGGAAACCTTTTTTGTTTTACTCTGTATTTTGTACTATATTCAGTTGTTGTATGCCATAATTCTGTGTTTGATGCATTATGAATGTGTACATGTGCAGGTGGTGTTGTGCTGGAGAAGCAGAGTTTTGATCCCAGCTGCACTCATGTCATTGTTGGTTATCCTCTGAGGAATGAGAAGTATCTGGCCGCTATGGCAGCAGGCAAGTGGATTCTTCACCGCTCGTATCTGGAGGCCTGCCGGGCAGAAGGATACTTCATAGAGGTACGTGCCTGCGTTTGTGATTTTTAGTGTCTTTCACTGATAAAAGATGTTGTTGTTCATGTCCTGTGTGTGTATTAGGAGGAGCAGTATGAGTGGGGCAGCAGCTCAATCCTGGACGCTCTGCCTTCCATCAACTCTCAGCAGAAGAGACTGGCACTGGCAGCTATGCGATGGAGGAAAATACTGCAAGGCAGTTTAAACAAGGAGGTACGCATATATATGTTTTGCTAGGATACGAATCATTCGAGGACATAGTGCGGCACTTAATGCTGTTGACATGCAGGGTGCGTTTGGAGGCTGGACTGTGATGTTGAATATTGACCATGCCAGAGAGGCTGGATTCAGACGGCTGCTGCAATCCGGGGGAGCCGAGGTCTGTTGTTTTCTCTTTTCTTTTGATTCCACACTGAATCCATAAATAATAATTGTGTATTCCTGTGACCTTACAGGCAGTGATTTCTGTTTTCCCCTCCTTCCTCTCTGTCTTGTATTTGTCCCTGTATAGGTGTTGCCAGACCCTTCTCCTTCGCTGTTTAAAAAGACCACTCACCTGTTTGTGGATTTTAGTCGGTTAAAACCAGGTGATGTTAGAGTGGATGTCAGTGAAGCTGCAGCTCATGGGGTCAGATGTCTAAAACCGGAGTACATTGCTGATTACCTCATGCAGGTGAGAGATGATGATGACACCTGTCTAGGGCAGGATTTTGTTTATTTATTTATTTTATTTCTTTTTTCAGCTTGTTTTGGCCAAAACATTTTTTTAACTAATTATTTTACAGTAAAGATTTAAGAAAATAAGAAATGGTTGCAAGCAGCAGTTATTGGGGTCCAAGTACAAACAGCTCAGTTAGGATAGTTAATCAAAGGCCATGTGTCATATTTTTAAATATAAAACTATATACAGTAGGCAACAATTTGAAGTGGATCATGAGCTGCTTACATGTAGAGGAACAATGTCGCACTTCAACATGCAGCACAATGAGCACACACACTTGTCAAGTCATGAGTGATTTCAGTTTGATAACGGTCCATCGCGCATTACACCTGACATTACAGTGCCAGATGCAATAATGTGGAAAATTCATCACAATAATGGCTTGTTCTGTTCAGATCTGAAATGTTGCTGAGGCAATAAGTACGATTTGATAGATGCATAAATGTGTGTGTGTGTGTGTGTATATATATAT
>JAUMHP010000082.1:6192489-6211364 GCA_032361065.1 Enteromius trimaculatus | reverse complement strand
TTTTTTTCAGGAGCCTTCGCCTTCAATGGATGCTTACTATCTTCCTGGTGCAGCCGTGAATGATCTAGAAAAAGATACATCTTCACGCAAACGAAAAGCCTCTGGGGAGATGTCCACATTGAAGAAGAGTCGTGTGAGATGAAACATCCAATTTCAAATGATAATGTAATATGTATTTAAGTGATTTTATGCAATTGTTACGCTGTAGATAAAATATTTGTCTGTCTTGTCAATAAAAAATAAGTTCATAATGTGACGCACTGCTCAAGAAAACTTTTTACATCTTGCCCCTGTGCTGTGCTAGACATCTGTAGACTCGGATATACTACCGCTTTCTGCCCTGCGGAGGGAGCATTTTTCACATAATGCAATAGTAGTAAGAATTTTATCTTTAAGTGACTGTGTATTACCATGTATTATTAAAACTAAAATTAAGAGATTTAAAGGTGTAGTTAACCCAAAAACAGGATGCACGGGCAGACAGATTAGACATTGAGAAAATTCAGTCTTAAAAAGTCTGCTGCATTGTAATACAGTTCAGTTCATTTGATCCGTTTAAAAGTGGTTTGTGACTCCGTTTAGCATTCTGTTCGGTGAATCCCCTGATTATCTGAACATTTACTCAAGGTGCTGATTACAGTTCCTGTTTGGCCCCCGGTGCAATGCCTTCTTAGGAAAGACATCAGAATCATATGTGTCCACAGCAACCGTTCCGTTACTAATGGCAACAAGTGCACAGATTCTTTTGATGCTGCGGCTGTCTGGTATATGTCATAGAATCAATTAATATTGTTATTGCTTGGTCAAATACACACGGATTAGTCTCTTTCAATACTCTTCCTATTGTAACAATAGAAATAATAATTTTGAATGTAATTAACAGTTTTTATCTCATTTTAAAGGAAGCCGTTTTAGTGCTGTCATCTACTAGCCTTTGCCCCCCTCTTTTCACTCTAAATAACTGATTACTTAAATAACAGCCTTTGTTTTTTTTACATTGAGGTATGCATGGAATCCCTTGATCCCTGTCGCACACATTCACTTTGAGCCATAACTGGATTTGCTTGAAGTCTGGTGGCCTATGTGGGCATGTAAATGATTTACCCTGGTCATGGCTAAGCCTGCCCCCAGCAGACTACTGAGACCGGGGGGTTAAACCACAATCTGAAAGCCTCCGGATTACAAAGTTGGATCCCCCATTTGTCACAGAGGGTGGGAGGTGATAGGATAGGGGGAAGGGAAAAGGGATGTTCTGAATGCCTGTTTCACTTATCGAACACAGAACTGCTATCACCTTTAATGTCACTGCACTCTGGGTTTTTGTGTTTCTTTGTTTCACACCTGAATTTGTAATAAAATGCAGTAAATTAGGAACTTTTTGCCTAAGCTATACAACTGTAACTGCTGGTACAGATACGGCCTATTTGCTCCTCGCCTGTCTGCAAGACTGATATTGGGACGAGTACAACCTAATGAGAAAAAGCCACCCCACCAGGACCCCAATGCCATGGTGCTGTGGTAATAATAGGAAGGGTGGCATGTTGTGAGGGTAAGGACCAATGCAAGCCATGGAAAATTTCCATATTTTTGTTACGTATGAATAGGGGTTATGCCACAGCATTTGTATAGAAGTGGAACAGAATGTCCCTTTGTTCCTGTCTAAAATCAGGACACAGTCTATTGTTGCTCAAGACAATGTTAAACACTGCTCCTTTACTCGTTCAACAAAAATGGCAAATTGGTAATCAAATGTCCAGAAACCTTAGATTGTCCTTTACTTTTAATTTTTATTAATCTGTTTATATAGACTGAACATTTTACTGAACAAGTTCAAATTCAGATGAAATGATTCTGTTTTATATTTTACATCTTTATTTACTAATTGGTTTATGTATGTGTTAAATCTCTAATCATTGTGAATTGTGAATATCCAACTGAAACATTTTGTTAAACAAATCAGTGAGGAGTTGATGCTTGGTTCAACGAATCAGTAAGTAGTTGTTTTTTTTTTTTAAAAAACGGCTCCGACTATTATTTCCCATTCCTAAACATAATAAATGTTGTTACAGCGCTACGATATAAAGTTGTAGCTTATTTCATTTTTCATTGACATACTGTAGTTAGGGCATTTAGTACTATTTCATATAGTGTTGGATAGCCTTTTTTTTTAATATTGTGCACACCAGTCTGTTCACCTATTTAATTAAAAAAAAGTGTTCCCGTTTCTTACAAGTTTCTATTATATAACCTTTCTATTCCCATATGCTGTTCAGATGTTCATCCACAAAAATAAGTAATTTATTAACATAAAGTTGAAAATCAGGGTAGCCTATTTGTCATAATTAATATTTTACTGGCATCTGTGATATTAAGGGCATTGTATAGCCTAATGTTTAATATTGCACACAGTAGTCTGTTAATCTGTTTAATTCTGTATGTGACAAGTGTCTATTCCTGTTTCCGAAACGTTTATAAAATGTTTCTAACTTCTAGACGTTTCTATTCCATTCCTATTTCTATTCCCTGATCTGTGTTTAAGCAGGCCTGTTATGTTGTGGTCCTCAGGGCGAACCTGTCATCCTATAGAAGGAACTTAAAATACCGGAGACATAATAACCCTCTCAGCCCAGTTCCCCAAATGTTCGCTTGCTGTTGCAGCAGTATGTGCTCATTATTATTCTGTGGCCGTATACAGTCTACAAAACAGTCCTGAAGAGCCGGGGTGACCGACACGCACCATCATTGGCTGTCTGATGTCGCTCAACCTCCACCTGCTGCTTTTTG
The DNA here is from genome assembly GCA_032361065.1 of Enteromius trimaculatus. Lineage (NCBI taxonomy): Eukaryota > Metazoa > Chordata > Actinopteri > Cypriniformes > Cyprinidae > Enteromius > Enteromius trimaculatus. The sequence goes on along the minus strand of JAUMHP010000082.1, from coordinate 6,208,580 downwards.
CCTTCAGATGACCGGTCGATGAGCTAAACAGGCTATCCTGTGCGTTTTGGGGAAGTGGGCGGTGTTGGACTGGATTCAGGAGATTTGCTGGATGGAGGCAGGGGAGGGTTGAACTGACCGCTCCGCTCATGTGACGGTCTGATACCGTGCGGGAAGCATGTGCGTTTTGCGCGTTTCACTTGGACCGGTGACGCGGCAGCTTTGGTGAGCCGGTTCTGCTGGAAGGAAGAGGTTCCGGACTAGTCCCCGTATAGGTAAAGCATAAAACCTTATTCTTCAGGTTATTTACTGCTTGTCTCTGTAGGTTATGTCTTGCGTACGTCGTGACAACGATAAATACGCATTGGTATTGGTAACTTACTCGTTTTTGGAGCCCTGATGACTTAAGTCTCTCAAAATCATTTGTGAATATGGCAGTATTTTTTAATATTTTGGGGGCTTTCCCCAGCCAGCATTGCACTCCCATGAAAGATGCTGTAATCGGACTGTTCAGTGTCTTGATGCGTAACTGATGTTCTACAGAGTCATGGATAGACAGGGATGCGAATCATACGGAATCGATTCCGGTTCCCTAACAATTCCATGACGAACGATTCTTTAGTAAGTAAGTGAGACATGCTTAGAGAAAATAGGATTCGTATTATATTCTGCCCCCAGCAGTCTCAATGGGACCTTTCTAGATTTCATCATATAAAGCTATCACATGATAATTTTCTACGATTAGGCTATATTTCAAAATCTTCAAAGGAACATAACATTACCGTTTGCAATTCGTTAAAATCAGATAATTTATAGGCTTTGTTAATTAAACTACCAACCAAAATGTGGTATGCTATTTCATGAATAATTTCCATTGCGAAAAAAAAAGAAATTATAAACCATTAAAAAAAATTTCTTTGGTGTTTTGGGACATATACAAATTATTGGTTTTAATAATAAGTTACCAATAGAAGTTGGCCAATTACGCTAGAAACCTTAAAACCATTACACATTTTGTGATGGTGTCTTGTTTTTGGAAGGGAAATAATAACTTGCGGTTAACAGTGTTGTTCAAATTAATGAAGTAAACGCTCCGACTGATTCATAAATGCCATCATTGAAAGATCCGGCCCACAAGAGTCAGTCGCTGAATCGTGACAATCGCACCACACAAATTATAATTGAGTAAAGTATTTACTTATTTTAATACACTAGAATTAAATATTTACAGGATTATTTCATTTGGAAATCGGACTACACTTGTCTGACTTTGATTCACTAAAATAATCTGCTCAAAAGAGTCATTTGTGTAGGAATCCGACCGCACTGGTGGCGCTGTAGATTCAGTAGCGGTGTTGATGTGCCGAATAGAAGTGTTGGAGACTAGGAGTAGTTCGGTTTTCTGGTCGCAGCAACGGAAAATACACACAGACGTCAAATAAAACCAGTCGGTTCCGCTATTGTCTAACGTTAAACAGAACCGAACAAGAACTAGTTATTGATTCCCAACCCTTGCCATTTAGTATAACGGCTCACTCGTAAACTAACATTTGAATTGCTCATCTCTCTCTCTCTCTCTCTCTCTCTCTCTCTCTCTCTCTCTCTCTCTCTCTGTCTGGTGACACACACACACACACACACACACATTCACTCGGGGTATCAGCCTTTATTTATTGTGAGCTGCCGCTGAAGGAGAGTTGGGGACGCTTAACGGTATTACCAGCCGTGAAAGATCATTGATTGTGTGTTTCGTTGCCAGGATTCTGAGGATATAACGCAAATAAACATCATGTTATGCTACAGGCGTCTTTGATCGTTTTCATCATATTATTATAAGGTAAGAGACATCAGAGCTTTTCCCACCCTTCCTCTAATATTTGCCTTGGTACTCACATGGCTGCACCTGCACACAGACTGGGATTTGGTGAAAACAAGGTAGCATGGTACATTTTGACTCAGTTTTACACATTGAGCTATTAAATAGATAATTATTTAACATTTTTGCACAGTACTAGAGAAAAACAGACAAACGGATTCACATTTCTTCAAATAAACAAACCGTTTCTGAAACTTATGCAGTGTTTGCATTAATTACTCAAGCTTTTACAAAGCAGCTTTCAATTTCAAGTGAGAAATAAGTGATAGCACAAAACAAACACAAAAAATATGGCATCGTGTTTAATATTGTTAATTTTGCTTGCTATTACTTTTTATAAGAGTGCATTTTTAGGTTTTAATGTTGTAGTCTATGTCAGAATGAAGCAATATTTCAGAAAAAATGGCGTGTGTGTGTATGTATATATTATTTAAACAATTGGCAAATTGGCAATTTTAATTCCAGGTCTTACAGACATTCAAAACACCCTTTTTTTCAGAATCCTTTTTTTTTCTTTTCAGTTTGGGGACATGCAAAAAGTCTATTCTGGAATATCAGGTACCTCATTGGTTTAGGAACATAGCTTACATTAAATATATTCATTTGATCATCTTAACCATTTAAAGTAATCCTACACTTGAATTCAAGCTAGTATATCAATCTTATCGATAGGCCTACTCTATGTGCTGGTTTTCCCTTGGAATCCAACCTATGACCCGGCATTGACCATGTTCTACAGGAACGCCTAGAAAGGCTACAGAACATATTGAATGTTTCCTTTACGTTGAGTCTCATTCATTAATATTCAGCTCTAAATAATGAGGCAACTCTCTTAAAGCTTGGGGCCGTTAGAAGGGGTTCTCTCCATAAAGATGCTCCATTTGTGAGTGCTAAACGTTCCTTTTTTGTTTATGTTGGTGGACCCACAAAACAGTAAGTGTTTAGAAGAGCAGGGTCATTAAAAGTTGGTTGCCAGAGAGCATTGTGAATGGAATGTTAGTCAAAGTCTTTAATAGAGCACCCCAACTATAGGCTTTGTTCTACAGGACAATTCCCCACTGGTTTGTCAAATGGAGAGGGAGAGGGAGGGAGGGAACAGGGTCTCAGGTCAAGTGGCGAGACACTGACATATGTAGCTGACAAGTTGCCCAGAAAGGGTCACCTGGGATAGGGCTGCTAAGCAGTGAGTGTCTTGTGAAAAATGGAGGAGGACCTTTGATTCATTGGGGGCAAAGGGCGTCACCTTTTTAGCATCCATTGGTTAACTCGCTGCAGGGCAGCATCCTTATCTGTGTTCGTTTTTCTAAACATGACATTCTTTAAAAATGACCTAAGTGTTGGTGAAAAAAAGACATCTTTGCTTATTTATGTTTGGTTGGCGTGGAATTTTGTAGAATGCAGACACGGGTAAAAAGGCTCTCTCTCTCTTAAAAACTATTAAAAAAAACTAAGATTTCAAATAAATTGCAAAAATGATCTATAAAAGTTATCTATTTTTGCAAATAAACTCTGGTTTTTGGCCAATTGATGAAAAGTGACAGCAAAATGTAGCATGAAATTAAAATATTTTTATTTAAAAAAATGTTATAAAACTTCCACAAAAAAAAAATCCACAAAAATATATTAACCTGCCAATTATTATTTTTGAAAGATCATGCGACACTAAAAACTGGAATAATAGCTGCTAAAATATAAATTAGATTTTAAAATATAGTAAAAACAGTAATAATTTTATATTTGAATATATGATCAAACAAATGTATAATTAATGAATATAAGATACCTTTTGAAATATGTAAAAAAAAAAAAAAAAAAAGAATTTAATAAATACTGACTCCAAAATTAAAATAGTAATGTCTATATTTACATAAATTTATTTTATTTTTTATTTAAGTTTTTTTCTTTAATTTGATTGAAATATTATATTTTTATCATATATTTTCAACAAAGCCATTTTAATCTCTTGTTTTTGGGGGTGATTATGGATGATCCTCCATTATCCTCCTGAATCGGGGTCATTTCAGAGTGACAGTAACCAGACCGGGACAACAGCGTATCAACTGTCCTGTGGTGTCACCTCTGCCCACACCAAACATCACTCATGTGTCAATGGAACACTTATCGTCATAGCAATCTGCCACCAGGCTTCCTGCAATCTTATAGAGTTACGTAAAAAAAGGAAAACACGCCGTCCCAATTAAAAACAATCAACATCTGGAAAAAATTCAAGGTCAAGCAGGAAGACTTACAATCTTATCAGAGAGTTTCCAGAAAGAAAAGACAATGTTTCCATTCTCTTTTCTCTCTCTTCCTCTTTTAACCGTTCCCAGTCTCAATTACAATCCCATATGAACCATGGGAGAATGGTACAGTGTGGTATGGAATGTGTCTCATTTCTAAGTACTAAGATCTCAAGTACAGTATGGTGTTTGGGAATGAACTCAGCACTTCAATCTGATAGAACCCAGGCAGGAAAACGCAACGGAAGAAAAACAACCAGTGTTGTTTTCCTGGAGAGTGACATGCTCTCCTACGAATGCCACATTACATTGGCAGCTTCAGAAATGTGTTTCTTCGAAGCCAGAACAGAAAAGGGGTGGATTTTTTTGGGCTTCTGTAAATGAGGTTAGAAAGGGGTGGTTGAGATGTCCGTCACTGTCTGGTGTTGGACATTTCCTTCCATTTCCTGTAAGACCCTGATTATTCTATCAGCCTGAGAGGTTCTGTTTCGGTTAGTCGAGCTGAACATTAACAGGAATAGCAAATGGAAAGAGACAGTAAAGTTGTCCATTTCGAGGAACAAATCAATTCAGTTTTAAAAGGAATGGTTTTCCCAGAATATTAAATTCTGTTCATTCGTTTCTGCAACACAACACATTTTATTATACTTTTGAAAAATAAATATATTTGAAATGCATGTATCATGCTAACTATACTACTTTTATATTTACATATAGATGGTTTAAACGACAACAAAATAAACAAACGTTACTGCGCATACATGCTTTTGTGGCCCTAACTTCCGGTAAACATCCAAATAGAGTCAATAACAACAGATAAGTAAGTAAGATTATTTTTTTGATAACAAGCAAAATATGTTCGCTGCGTAAATCAGACAGATTTAATAAAAAACTCATTCTTTGCCAGCAGGAGTTGGTTTAAGCACGAGAAACGAGAGTTTTCCCAGGCAACGGCTGTAGACAAAGCAGCTCTGAGCTTACAAACGCTGCCTTATATGCAGGATGAAATTAAAATGACATTTTCTGAAGACAGTCTTCCTTCAGAAATACAATGATATAAAAACACTAACGCCTCGGTTTGATTATTAAAAGTGCGTTAGGTGGCTGTGGCTGGCGGTACTAACCAGACTGATAAACAAGCACACTTAGCCAAGGCGCATACGCCCAATGAAATACACATGTGTACTTAAATGTACTAAAAATTCACTACAACTACTCTTGGTATGCAAATCTGGTTTACTTGAAATCTGCTAAATTGGAACTAATTATGTACTTAACGCTCTTGTACTGAAGTGCAACAATAAACATACTAAAGAATGTTTGGTTGTGCTATTGAAAGTATAATCTAAATATCTTGCATGTAAAGTAGTTGAATTGCGATTTAATTTCGGTATGTGAATTCGTACAAATTCATGAAACCTCCCTCATACTATTTTGATTCGTCTAAAACGACAGTGAGGGGTAGATTTAAGGGAGGGGTGAGGTGTAGGTCTTTCGTACAAATTCATACAAATTGGCAACTCGTCAAATATGTACGATTTAGTAAAAATCTTTCACTTTCACTGTCTGAGAAAAAGAGCAGCTTGAACATTTTACTAAACATCTCCTTTTTTTATCCTCAGAATAAAAAAGTGAAAATGATTTGTAACAACATGAGGGTGATTAAATGATGGCAAAACGTAGGTAAACTATTCATTTAACCTAATTTGTGATAGTGTCTAGAACTGCTTTGCAACTCTAGTATCTCAGGTGAGTTTAATACTCTGAAATATTGAACACACTGTTTAGAATGCACAGAGTAGCGCCTGCCTACTTGGATTTCCCGATGTACTGACATAGCAGGTGTCTTAAATTACCCACGGGGCAGTGCTGAAAGCGACAACAGGTCTTCCCGTGTCCCCGTTGGCAGGAAGGGTAGCGGGGGACAGGACAGCTGTAGATACAGCCATTACGGCGATTAGAGAGTGAGCTAGGGATGGATGAGGAAGATAAGAAGGAAAGGGGGAGCGGGAGGAGGACTGATGGAGCGTGAAGTGAAGTGTGTAGGGGGAATTCCTGGAATTCCATGACTGCCGCCACTCTGCTTTGGATGCTGTTTTGTGATCCTGATACACCACACCTTCAGACACACACTTAGATATTTCCACGTTTCCATTTATACTAAGCTAGTGCAAAAGAATGTTCTGGACTGTCCCTTTTTTAAGTCATGTAGTTTCTGTTTAGCTCTGCAGCAAGGGTTTTATCAATTGATGGCTTCAGGCTGTCAGAGTGAGTTGCTTGGCTTGCCTCTGATCAAAGGTCCTCAGCTTTATTTGGCACTGCTTATTCCAGACTGAACAGCCACTTCAAACAAGGATTTAATAATGTAATAATGAGCATGGTGGTTCTATTCATCAGTATGAAATGTACCCAATGCAATAATGCTTGTAGGGGCTCAGAAGAGTACTTCGGCACATACTGTACAAAAAGTACTGTATTTTTGCGTTGTAGAACAAAAATAACTAAAAACAAGTTGCCATTTATTTTCAAGAAATATACCACAACCACACTTTTCAAAAACTGTTGTTTTAAGTTGAGGATATTGCACATTACATGCACTTACTATTGTAATAACAATAATTTATGTAAGGGATGATGAACAGCTAGCTGTGCGTGAACAATTAATGACTATTTTATGAATAACAGTTGCGGGGTAGCGTTGACAACAAGTTTGTGTGTGTGTGTGCGTAGCACAATCTGCGATCTGTGTGTGTGTGTGCATTTATTTTAAATAAGTGCGCGAGCGAGTGATGTGTGCATCAGTTGAAGCAGTGCATTAATATGGAATGGTGATTAAACTGACTTTAATCTTTTAATGCAAGAATAAACTTTTATTTGCCAGCCAATCAGAATATTTAGACAGACCATGTGTGTATGCAAGCAACTAACCCTAATCATTGCCGTTTAAAAAAATGAACACTAGAGGCAGTAAAACTCTGATACCTTATTCATTTTCATACAAATTTACGGTTTAGGTTAATTAAAGCGTAATTTTCATGTAATTACTTACGTATAAAGGAAGTTGAAATGGCATGGTTACGTCAACAAATGCATTTTTATATCAGTTTTGCGTTTGTTAACACTATCGGCTGTAGGTTTAGGGTTGGATTTGTTTTATGGCATATTTCCAACATGATAAAGCTTTAACTTTTAGCAACAGGCCACGGGTATTTTTATTCTGAACTTGTGCAATACGTACCAATGTAATATGTGCCAGGGTTCACATATTGAACCTGTGTTTTAGCGCCACTCGTTGGACATTTCTCTTTGAAACTGCGGCTTAAAAACAGTGAGGCACAAAAAGTGTGCAGAGGTATAGATGTATATTACTCACTGCTTAATATTCATTTGTCGATCAATGAGCCTAGTTCTGATATAATCTCTTATGCTATTTGCTATTTGGTTTGGCTAATATTTTGTTGCATTACATATTTTTTGTGCAAAATCATTCATGCATTTTTAAGTGTAACTTGGCTTCCCAAAATGCTTAAATGCCTTTTTTTTTTAGAGCCACTAAAGACAGATGCAAAACGTGGAACATATCCAGCATTTTTTAAACATCCATTTTTAATGACCTGGCTATGACATTTCAATTTTGAGGTTTGTTCAGCAGAGGCTACTTGACAAAATCCACCCTGAAGGTTTTCTTAAGTCTTGATCCCCAGGATTGGCTCTGTTTAATTTTTTTTGCTCCCTCACCTAATTTAAGATTTTAAAATCCCTCTAAAGGAGATTTTATGCTCTAAAGGAGAGTTCAAGTCACTTACGAAACCTCCTTTGCAGATTCTCCTGTAATATATCATAAAACAAATGTTTCTTCGGCATCTCCTTCAAAGTGCTGAAGTACTCAAACTTCAGTGAAACATTTATAAGACTCATTAAAATCAAATGCAAGGTGCCTCTTAATAGCGGCAAATGAAACCAGAAAAGTGGATTGATTTTTTTATTTATTTATTGATTTTTTTAAATAGAATGATTAAAAAAAACTCCCATAGATGATGAGAGAGAAACGAGCAAGTTTGTACCCAGGATTCTTTAGCATTGTAGTTATGTGAGACAGATGAACAGGGCTAATAGGATTTACTTTGACTTGGAAGGGGGCAAGGGAGATTGGGAAGGAGGGGAGGCCATCCCGCCTTTACCTCCTGTTGCTTAGTAGCCCACCCAGAGCAGTCACATGATTCTGGCAGTTGTGTCTAGCACTGATTAGCCCTTTAGAAACCAAAACTAGCAATGTCCACACAAGCTACAGGAATATATATGGACTTAATCATCAACAAGCCAGACCCTTGCTAACAAGCTACCAGCTTGACAAGCTTGACAATACCTCAGTGATATCATAGCTAGCATGTTTCCATACCAATTTTCTGTCATTTTAGTTATAAATAGTGCTTTTAAACAATCACATCCAAAATACAAGATTTTGTTCACATAATATAATGTTTGTGTGCTGTGTATATTTATTATGTATATGTGAAGAACATCGGTGGTTTTCAGTGTTTTTCTTCATGGTTGAATGTCACAAAATGTTGTGAGAAAATTAATTCCCAAAATTGAACTGAATAATAGTAAATAAGAGTAAATTAAATAATGCATTCATGAAAAATAAGTACAAATTCTCAAAAATACACAGTTATAAAAAAAAAAAAAAAACATTTATTATTATTAGCATTATTATCATTATCAAAATCAGCATGAATCATAGATAAAATGGTGCTATGATATAAATGTTTCTTTACATCACGGAGAACATTTTTTTATTTTGATTTTTGTAGTGAATGTTGCTTGACGTGTTTTCCGATCTTTACGCTCATGTGATGTTTAAATTCATTTAGAACACTGCTCTTCTAGTAATATAGCACAATAATTTGCTTTATCCTCGAATGCCAGTTTTGTTTAGTTCCATAAAATGGGATTTCTTTCTTTTTTTCTGCATCAAGACCGAAATTGTTGAATCCAAAAATATTAAGTGGGCACCTTCCCTGGTGATCTGGGACACTCTTATTATAGAGCTGCTTCCATTTTGAGTCGATTATGTAATTTTCAGCTGAACGCTCCTTGTGTGATACAGCATGTCATGGATTTGTTCTTGCTGTTCAGGACTGCACCTACGCTTCAATAATGATGTAAACTATAATCATAGTCTCTACTGGGGTTCTAAAATATAGAATCATTCCTCTCAGTACAGTTGCTATAAATTACAAAAATGATTTATTGTGATTTTTCTTAGTTCACCCAAAAATTAAAATTCTGTCATTAATTACTGACTCTCGTGTCATTTCAAGCCTTTCCAAACCATTAATTACTCAACCACATGTCATTCCAATGACCTTCGTTCATCTTCAGAGCACAAATTAAGATATTTTTGATGGAATCAGAGAGCTATCTGACCCTCAATACAGCAATACAACTGAAATGATCCCAGATCCAGAAACGTACTAAAAACATCTGTAAAATAGTCCGTGTGACATCAGTTTCTCAACTTCAGTTTTGCGATACTGCAAGAGTATGTTTTTTTTTGCGCGAAGAAAACATACAAATAACATAATTTACTCAACCTTTCTACTCCCCTGACTTACGTCTTCCGCCATTCACACAGAGTATCACAACACAGCGCTTACACACGCTTTAACATACTTGACATAATCAGCCTTGCCTTGTTTAAGCCTAGTGGAAAGCATTCGCATGCATTATGATACTCTCTAAAATGGCGGAAGAGTAAGTGAGAGTAAATGATGTGATGTTTGTTTTCTTCATGCATAAAAGTACTCTCCCAGCATTGCAAAACTGAAGTTGAGCCACTGATGTCACATGAACTGTTTTACAGATGTTTTTACTACATTTCTGCTGTCTATGGAGGATCAAAAATATATATTTTTGAAAGATATCTTTTTTTGTTCCGAAGATTAATGAAGGTCTTACGGATTTGCAACAGCATAAGGGTGAGTAATAATTGGTGCTCAAGAAACATTTCTTATCAATGCTGAAAACAGTTGAACTGCTTAATATTAAGTGGAAACCGTGATATTTGTTTTTAGGACTGTTTGTTTATAGAAAGGTTTCTGTAAAATTAAGAATTTTTTTTTACTGTGACTTTAGATCAATTTGTTGCACCTGTACTAAAAAACAAACAAACGTGTATTCATTTATTTTAAAGAAAAAAAGTAATCAGGCCTCTTTAAATTCTTCAAAAACAGATTCTAATACTCTCTTAAGGGCTTAAATTGGACGCTCACATTAACTACTGTAAGAAAAAACAAACATTGTTCTCTCCGTTCTCCATCTTTGCAAATTCTGCTTCATCCAAATTACAAGCATCATTGAACTTGTAATGGTGTTGTCTTGTCCCGCAAAATACGAATACGGGTGCGTAAATAAAAAATAATAATCTGAGGCGGGACCCAAACTTGGGTCATGCACGTGGAGTCGTGACTGCTGGTCCAGGTATTACTTGTATTGAAGGTGTCACTCAGATTCTACATGACTCTGACCGCATGGGTGTCTGGAGGGAAATTATTTTGGAATGGCGGCGTCAGCTCTTGACTCCTTCCTTTTCGAGCTAAAGGGGGGGGTAAGATCCGAAGTTACAGATCAGTTTTGGAGTCGATACACCTGGCTCTTGCCACAGTCTCGCAGGTAGCAGCGCATCACCTGCTCTCCACTACCTTCCGGAAACAAAACCACCCGCAGAAACTGCCTCCACAGGATCATTGGTCAGTTGCACATATCTTTTCATCTTTGAACCTCCCTTATATATATATACACACACACATCCATCTCTCAGTTAGCGTTCAGCTCCAATCCAAAGCAGTTTTGAAGGCGGTGACAGAGAAGGGAAAAGAGGAAAAAAAAAAAACAAGAAGCAGTACAAAACAAAATTACATAATGCCACAGAACACATTAGACTTTTTGATGATTTTGTCTTGTTAGATCTAGAGTTGAATGTCAAAGACTGAAAAGAATAAAAGTCCTGATGTATCTCTGATTAAATGAATCTCATCCGCCGAGCAGTGGGGGGTTTGCTTGTACAGAAATGCTCCGCTACTGTAATTTGTGGCTTAAGCTTTCAGAAATCTGTTTTCATAAAACTGGCTTAATGGGATCTTGTTTTATTATGTCAGTTTTTAATTATTTTGGAGGAGCCAGATGTTTGCGTTCTGGTCTAGAACATGTCAACACCAACCGCTGTTTAGATTGATTATATGTGATATTTAAGAACTGTTAAATTGCAAATCTATTACACATGATATTTGTGCAAATCCAGAGTACTTGCAAATAACTGCCTTGAAGCCTGCCAATCAAATTGGAGCTGGAGATTTCAGCCTTTTTTGTGAACATTATGCTTCTGAGGGTTGATAAACTCATCTGAGACTGACCCTATAGTGTTCAATCTAGTTGTAATGTAGCAAAAGCGCAAAAAATATTTATGTAGGACATGATTTCGAACATCTTGATCTTAAATGTGCATTTTAGTTATCAGATAAGAAAGGAAATGGCAAGCAAGGAAAAGAGAAAGAGTCATTACATTGGTGTTGGGTAAACTAGCCCAAGCACTAGGTTCAAATTACAGGTCATCACAGGTCCCCTTTCAAGCTGTCTTCCTGCCTTTGTTTTTTTTTTTATTTCTCTTTAGTCACACTTTCCTAGGTAGATGGTAATCAACAAACCATCGTATGAAAGGTCAAGGAGCGCGAATACTATAACTAAAGCTTTTTTTTTTGCTTCCTGTGCACGTTTTTTATTATTTAGTCCTTTCAGAATGCAATATCAGATAAGGTGACCTCAATTACTACATACCTTAATTATACATTTATAATTAAATCACACAAACAAGTTTTATTTCAATCGTACACGGGCTAATATAAAACTCATATCCAGACACTCTCACTTAAATGCGAAGTGTAAACAACCTACAGTAAATCTGTGGTTTTGTTTCAGCGCAGATATTTTTGTCTTGAGATTTAGTCTTGACACTTGAGGATTTGCGTCCCAAATCTCTTTTAGTGCAATCTCACTGCAAACTGTGATTTATTCCATATCTGACTCCTTCTGTAAATGAGAGCTTGCTTGAGATAAAAGCTTTGTTGTATGTCGGTGTGTTGGTGTTTTGCAGCTTGCGCAAAGAGATCTAATCAGTTCATACAACCTCTCTGAGTCTGAGCTTATTTTTGAGTTATGTCAAAAGCATATGTTACTGTTGTTTATGTGCGAGACCTAAAGGGAAAGGTTTGGAAATTCTAATTCTGTTTTGTGTGCTATATCCATTGTTATTCTGTTTGTATTATTAGTGGTGCTTTATAAGACTTCATTATCATGATGGCACCTTATGTTTCAGTCCTTTTCCTCATACTATGTACTTATTATAGTAATTACAATAACTAGGTAATAACTAAGTACTAACCCTACCCCACGTAGTTACTACCGTATATATTAACAGTACTTACTTAGATAAGTACACTGTAATTACATGTAAGTACATGCAAAATAGTCCAACTGTTATTACTATATTATTACTGTTATATTGCACTATACCATTGTTTAGTAATTTGAACAAACTCCTCAAAATTAACCTTTGATATGTTTATGTTTTGTTATTATTTAATTTTGATTTATTTTATTAAATAGGCCAAAATGCATAACATGTAAAAACCACAACCAAAGTATTTAAACCTACCGTAAAGGGTTAGTTCACCCAAAAATGAAAATTCTGTCATTGATTACTCAGCCTCATATCGTTTCAAACCCATAAGACCTCCGTCCAACACACATTAAGATGTTTGGTGATATCAGAGAGCCACCTGAGCCTCCATAGACACCAATACAACTGAAATGATCCCAGATCCAGAAACGTAGTAAACACTGGTAATAAAGTCCACGTGACATCAGTGGCTCAACTTAAGTTTTGATGAAGTTGAAAACTGAAGTTGATCTACAGTGCTAATGCCACACAGACTTTTACCTGTGTTTCTACTATGTTTCTGGAGCAGGGATCATTTCAGTTGTATTGTTGTCTATGGAGGCTCGGATGGCTCTCTGAAATCATCAAAAATATCTTAATTTGTTTTCCGAAGGATGAAGGTCTTATGCATGAAGTGAAGTCTTATGCGACTTCATGAGTGAAGATCTGATGGGTTTAGAATGACATGTAATGACATAATTTTCATTTTTGGGTGAACTAACCCTTTAAGTAACTACTGTCTCTCAAATCTTTAAACGCTAGGCTACTTTCCTCTATTTTCCTCTAAAATCCATTTGGTTATATATTTTATTTATTCGTTTTTCTTTTGTTCCCGTTAGCCTGTTCTCTCTTTCTCTTTTCTCATCCTTCACAGTTTTTCATTCTGGTTGTGAGTATGCATGCATGATTATAGATGTATGTTTCTAAGAAGGCTTCCTCATTATCAGATACGGTAAACCTGGCTGGTAATGTGAGATGACATTAATATTGAATAAGATCGAGAGAGGAACGTCAGATTAGAAAATGAATTTCCATATGCAGGGCTGCTGACTATAATAAATAACGCTTCCACACCGGCAATGAGAAACGGTGTATGTTCCTGTGTGAGCAGATCTGTCTGTACTAACTGCGTCACCATGGATACAGTGAAACACTTATGAGGGGCTTTAAAGCATGCAGGTTTTTTCAGTAGTTTGAATCACAGTTGTTTTGAAACAGTACACCTACAGTATGTATTGTTTCATAGTGCTATTAAAATCGAGAGGTGCATGACAGGCTTTGGTTGGGGAGACACATACTAATTCACACTTATTCATTATTGGCTCACATCATAACATCACATCCTAAGCACAAGTATGCAACTTATGATTTCACTGAGCCTTGGGATCCATGTTCAAAGATCCTGTTTGAAGTACCTCAGGTTCTTTCTGCTGCACGAGTTATAAATATGAGTTTAGGCCCTTGTTACGTTTCCCTCGGTTCATAAATTTCGTCAGGTGTTTTGGAGCTCAGCCTATGCCAACGCCTCTGCTCACTTGAATGGTGACTCCCTCAAAAGAAAAGAGATGACTTGGCATTTCCTTTTGGTTTGGGAAGAGTCATAAAATAACTTAAAGCGCTTGCAGAATTTGCTTTGTCAGTGCCAACACACTGCAGATAAGAGGCCATCAATAAGGGCCACAAACGGCTGAATCGATGTTTATTTTAGGTGGAATTGAGTCATTTATTGCTAATGTGCTGAATTTGAAAGTGCACATTTGGTTATTGAGCTGTATGAATCTTTCAAAAGCCATTCTATAAGCTCAACTATAAGCTCAGTCTAATAAATGTAAACTAGGTTATAAATGTCCTGTTCATCATCTCATGGAAGAAACTTTAAAACTAGATTAAGTTTGAAAGTCATAAGTCAAAATGTATATGAGACTGAAAAATGAATGTGTAATAACTGAATATGATTGACCATGACAAGAACTGTTTGGAGCTTATTTAAAACACTTAAGATTTCAAAAATAGTGACACAGAGCAGATACAGTATGTACTGAGAAGCTCAGAAATTGGATGGGATGTGAAACATCGGTTATAAAACAGAGACAGAGAGAGGAGAAAGTGAGGTGCCTACAAATTCAGTACCAGTCTGGAGAGAGGACAGGCTCTCTAGGGTAAAGCTTTTGACATTTAAGTAGACCAGCCATAAACAGAGCAGAGCAAAGCCATTGACATTCATTCTGTCTGGCAGTTTTTCTCTGGCTGATTTCGCTCTACTCACCCCACTCTGGTGCAGTCTGTCATATCGGACAACACATTCTTTTTCTGTGTAATAGGCTGTAATTCACTTTATAAATTTCCTAGCAAAAGTCATAAGCAGACATTTGTTTTGGTAAAAAACATTCTTATTAAAATCACACACATTTTGATTACAGTACCATATTATCAGTTCATAAAGACTTAATTTCTCATGGTTCATTATTATGTTACTCCTCATTACTCCAATATGATGTTATAACTTAAATTTATTTTTAAACTGATACTTTTTTATTTGCATCATATGAATTGCTATTATGAAATGGTAAACTTGCTTGGTAGCTCACCTGGTACAGCACTGCACTTGCAATGAGGAGCGCTAAGTTACAAATCTTATGAAACAAGTCATGATAAAAGATGCTTGTAGAAATGAGCTAAATGTCATGGTTGTATCAGGAAATGTGTTTAAATTGACTTGTTAACACTATTAGTAAGGTGTATGGTCAGGTTTAATGCATTATTTTGAGAAATGCCACATTATTGACACCATTTTGGAAAGGTTTCCATTTAAAAGTTACAAAAACATGCAAGAAGCAGTTATTTTGTATTATGGCTAATGAAGTATGCAATGGACTATTCAAACAGTACATATATATATATATATATATATAAAAAAAAATCATAGCAAATATTTTAGGTTAAAGACAACAATTAAGCCTGATGCTACATTGTTGATATTATAATCCGTGTAGCTTCCACACTAGTAGTATCTTTAGTTCAATCCCATTAATAAACAGTGCTTCTATGGTGTGATCACACGTGAGCTAAAGCTACGTTAGCCACTCTATGCTCTGTCACTGTTTACCTATTCATTAATTCATCTATGACTGATGGGGGCTTGCCAAAGCCCTCCGTCTTTTGTGTAATTAAACGGCTGTCTTCATTGAAGCCTGTATGCAGACACATGAAAACACATAAACATACCCCTCCCCCACCATACATTTTTGCTATAGAGCAGGCTTCATCAAATCTTACCCTGGAGGTCCAATGCACTGCAGAGTTTAGCTCCAACCCTGATAAAAAAAAAAAAAATAAAAAAAAAAATAAAAAAAACTCACCTACCTGTGAGATTCTAATAATCCTTATATACTGATTAACATGCTCAGGTGAGTTTGATTAGGGTTAGATCCAAACTCTTCAGTGCATTGGACCTCCAGGGTAAGATTTGATGAAACCTGCTGTAGAGAATCCCCAGTGA